>LOND01003091.1:27655-55394 GCA_014220965.1 Paragonimus kellicotti | reverse complement strand
TCCACTTCCCCTCCCCTCCTCTGTTTTCTCCTTTCTTCCTACATAAGTCTTTTTTTTCTTTTTCTTTGTTTTTCGTGGTTGTGTGACAGTCAAGCATCAGTGTGAATCACTGATGTATTGCTGTCTAAGATGATGATGATTATTATTATTGAGTGGGCTAAACACCACAAAAGCTGTTGGACCGGATAAACATGGAATAAAACTACTATCAGGGGTTCTGTGGTTACTCCGATCTTTCGGAAGTCCGTGGACAGCGGGGTCCTCCCCATGGAATGGCGTGAGGCGGTGGTGTGTCTCATTCATTAGAAAGGGGATAGGACGATACCTGCTAACTATCGGCCCGTCAGCTCGACAAGCGCCGTGGTGAAACTAATCTAGAGGCTAATAAAAGAAGAAACTCATCTGATTCGTTCTGGGCTCCTTAATCCAGTCTAACGTGGCTTCAGGCATGGGCACTCTTGTCTCACAAATCTTATTGCGGAAGAGAATTGGGCTGTGCTTCGACCCCCTGATAGAGAAAGACAAGAACAAACACAAAGACCACGAGCAGTATCTCTATCACGAACGAACGCAACGATATTGCCAAATTGCACGAAAACCAGAGCACAAATATCGGAACCCAACTCTCGCAACTTAGATCCCCCAACAAGTAAGGAAAAAGACGGCCTTCAAACGAGCTTTATTTGCTGCCCAGCCAGAAGGCAAAATACCGATTTACAACGTCTGTATTTATAGGTTTCGGGTGACCTTGCGCCTAGGCCACCCAACGGACCAATCAGAGTGAGCGTAGCTTCTCGGACGTTCGAGAATTCTGGCGGGCGTTCAAATTCTCCAAAAATGGAAAATCCATTTTTCTCGGCAAATATGGCGAATTTTTGGGAAAAAGTGCCTTTTCCCAACACCTCCCCTGTTGAGCATTATTGGTACCGCCGTTGACGGGGATCGAGCTGCATTGGACAGGTGGGCTTGCGTTTGCGGTCCGTCCATCGCCTTGGTTGCAAAGCCGACAGCTCTCTGCTCGGTCTAGGGGTTGAGGTTGCTGAAGTTGCCGGTGCGGGAATTTGTTCTGTCGGGCGCCTTATCTCGAAGGTGTCGAGAAGTAGGTCCAGTGGCAATTGATTCTGAACTTGTCCAGTGCTTGAGGAATGGCGTGGGCGGAGTTGGTTCCGGTGGCGCACCCAGATGTCGCTTCCGACGTTGACGTCGTAAAGGACCGTGCCATTCCGTTGCTGGACTGCTCAAGGTAGGTTAGCCTGCTAGCCACCTGAAAGAAATCACCGTCAGGAGTGAGTGCCTGCTTAAACCCTTGCCACTCTTGTAACAATGCCTTGCAACTTTTTTAAATATCAAACTGGCAACCCGCTGTTGAGGATACCTAGAGGGTTCTGTGTAATAGTATAAATTGGAACAACATCGTCTGCATCCTCTGTGTCTCAGCCACTGATACCTGGAAGTATTTTCACAACGGTGTGTTTGTAATCGATAATGTTGCTTTTTTAGTGACGAATGAAAATCTCATTCGGATATATTTTACACTTTCCTGGGGAGGTAACAATCTGGTGGGATTGATGTGCATCTGGTGACGGGCGCATTCAGTTTGGGAATGATGTTGAAGAAATCCCTTGTATAGTAGTTAACTTTTGAATACTGGCATCAATAATGAACCTGAGCCTGACTAAAAGCAGTCAACTTTAGGCTACAGGACACTTTCGGTGACGTGCTTACCTAAAGTGTGTATGCCTGAATGAGATGGGTTATACGGTGTGTTACATACTACATAATAAAATGACACGATGTGCGCTAAGAAATATCCTAAATATTCGTTTCCTCTCAATATGCCCGTGATACAGGTCTTATTGTGAGAATTCTGTTGACGACGATTCCCAGTTTTGTAGTCGGTGACCAGCCTAGTTGCCAAATGAATGTCGTCATATTATACACCAGGATAATAAGCACATGAATAGGGCTTGATGACAACTTTTCGGCCGCTAAGGCGTGTCGTATATCGATCATAAACTGAGGAATATGGTACAGATGTTTGATTTCCCCGAGGAGCTTCTTGATGTGTAGTAGATCCAGTGAGAATTACTGGGTTATGCTCTGTGTACAGCATGCTCATTTATTCTTTCTGGAATGGCGTAAGTGGTGGGTAATTTATTAGGTTGCGACCAGGTCTAAATTGAGCTTATGTTAGTGCTAGAATAAAAAGACTATTTGCCGGTAACAGTTGGTAGTGTACTGTTGCAACACAGGCTTGCTAATTGTGTCGGGAAAATCGGCTACAGTTATTGGTTGTATGTTTGGATTAGGGTATACAAGGAAGCCACACGAAAGGCCACATCTGTGTGCTCCACGAATGTATTACGCACATTGTCCGTTACTTTGAATCTTGCGCTGTCCACAGAGGACGATCACAGGCCGCATTTCGGACATAGCGAGGTACACATTTGCCATAATTGAGTTGATCATTAAATCATCGAGGTTACTTAAGTAAATGTGGGTTGTAGTATCCATTGAATGCTTTGACTCCATTCATTATTACGGCGTTATCATTCAATCCAGAAAGTCATAACAACAAGTACCACTGTGAATCCTTCTCCAACCATTCACTGTTAACTAAGTATATTCCAAAGTTTCTGATGGTATCTAACGCTTCACATTTGCACAGTCATCCATATTGGCTTATTCAACAACTGGTTCTTTTATCGAATGTCCTTTTTGATTTTACCTGTTAACACTGTTGTTCACTGAAATCCGACTTTTTTTAATTTCCCTATAGTGCATTCTATTTTCCCGTCGATTTGTGACTTGTTTACTTCAAGCTTCGTGACCCTTGAACTAAGTTGGTTTTCCCTTTTCCACGTCACAGGTGCTGGATAATGGGTTGCTTACATTCAGATGGTAGTCTCAAGCTGTCTAAACCTTGACAGGTGAAGTGCACGTAACCAAGACTTAAACCCAAAAGTAGGTAGTTGAGGTGGCGGTTGTAAGCTCTCTTGATACTGTTCTATCCACATGCACTCATAGTTTGCCTATCTATCCAATTTGCATTTTATCTTTTTTTAATTTTAGGCGACCATCTCGTCGTTATTCTCAACTAACAATGTCTATCACTAACCGGACAGCGTTCATGAAGAATTCTCACTTGTTTTCATGGAATTCATTAGAATCCTCTGATTCGGACTCATGCTCCGTTGAAAAACAACAAACCTTTATTGGTAATCCAAATCCAAGTGTGTCGCAATGGACTTTGGCACTTCCCTCTGTTTCACCTTTGGATGCTGTGCGAGTTCTTTTAAAAAACGATTGCTTCCCGTACCTCAGGAATTTGAACGAAATTCTTTCTTCTCTGGAGGTGTGTGACGTGAGGCAAAAAAGGAATGAGAAAACAAAACCTCTTTTTGGAGGAATTAAGAATAAAACAGCAGCCGACTTCTCGAAGAGTATCCACGTGCTCATGGATTGCTTTTGCGGTAGATTAATGCGTGAAATCGGCCCATTTATGCGAGACAATTCCACCACTAGACATATGCATTCCGCAGTGAGTGTAAAACCCGAAGTCTTTCTGCCGCTTGAGGTGAGACCGCGAATTGAATCGTGTCATACTTGATTGCGACATTCTGTTTGTCAAACACATTCGATACTATTCTTATTGTTATGATTGTTTTTCGATAACAAGGAAGACTTAACTCCTCAGTGTACTCTTAAACTTAACGTTCCTTCTTTAATTTCTTAAAGTTTACGTCATTGGCCTTATAATCTGAAGTCTCTGGTCTCCACTGTTTGCCCCAACTTAGAATGAACAACTGTGTTTTATCCAACTCATGTGTGACTTCGCATGTGGTATGCGTCGAAAACGTTTTTTCTCACCCTAGGTTGTATTTCGAATTGGTTACTTCTCTACTGTTGAGACCTTAGCAAAAAAAGTTCAATAAATGTTGAACTTTTAATCTAAAGTGAACTCGATTGTAACAGTCCCACACTCGGTTTGATTCAAACGTACAATTTATTCTCTCGGCGTAGCTTCGTAGCTCAGCTGATAAAGCGCATACTCCACAGGGACATATGGTTCCCTTCACCGGTTCTCATCTAGCCAAAGCCCGTATGTTTCACAGGTAGACTTTTATGGATACTCTCAGCGGACAACAGTCACCACTAGTAATTGCTTTTTTTATCGACTAGACAAATGTAGTCCTCAGTAACTGTCTTCGTACACGCGATCATCTCATACATAGATGCTTGCTTGATCAGCGTTGCGTTTGGTTAGCCGCTGTTTGTTTCAATTACGGTGAGGTAAGTAGTAAATAAGAAAATTTCACTTAAAAAAGTTAGAGGTTAAATTATTCAATGAAGCCGTCAGTCGCGTGAATGCAGACATATAATCGGTTGCGACATCCTGCCTTTGCAAATGGCTGCTTACGTGGTCATGAAGTTACGGACTTTGCTGAACGAAACGACGATACTCTTGGTAATTCATCACCGTATTGCTTGATCTGTTCAGGTTTGTTTGCAGCCAATGAGTAATGTTCTATGCAATAATCTATGGGGTCACATACGGAGTATGCGTCTTAATCACTGCAGATTGCATTTAACTGCTGGATTTATTTATCGTGTCACCGCTTTATTTTCACAAGACGCCCTGGCTAACGACAGCCCTGTTCCTTCAACCGTCCACCTGGTTGTGAGCTAATTGTCTGAGACAACTATACGCACACAATTCGTGACTGCTGACATTTTCACACTATCTCCTATCTTTTCTGCTTCACTGATCTCGAACATTAACGATACAAACGACCTACCGTTTATGCTAACCACGTGTCTTCGTGGCAGTTTGTTCTGTACATCAACAAGTACACTTAACAGCTAGAATAAACCTTCTGCTTTCCAGTGTTTTTTGACTGTCACTAAACCCATCCCAAACACATCTGATCGGAATAAGATCTGATCCGCATGATGATCAGAGCAGTAGATGTGCTTCCTTTGTTATCGACGAGTCCTTCATCTTCGGACTTCTATGAAGTCACTGTTCTTCTCTGTATTTTAACTTTCTGAACTGCTGAACACGATAGGTTTATTGCACATCCTTGTACGATCGTGATGATGATGTGCAGTGTTTCAATGGATAAGGCATGTTTTCTGAGTTTGTTCATCAGGTTGACATCTTTATGAAAATGAAAACAGTTACCGCTACGAGAGGTTGTCGGTTGACTAATTATTTACAAACATGCAGTGGTTGTTCCAAATCATGTGGACACAACCTCTTAACTGATTCAGCCGTGATCACACAGTTAGGCAATAAGTTCCAGTGTGAACGAATCCCACTGTGAAGCAGTTCTGCGTGCGAAGTAACCTTCATATTCCACTACTCAATCTAAGCAAATGACCCCTCAAACGTTCATCCTTATTTACTAGAAAGAGATGTGCCAATTGATGATGTGGAATATTTTGTAGGCAAAATTAGGTCTCCACTGTGGTATCTTTAATTCATTGACAGTTAACCTAATTCCGTCACTTTTTTCGGATAGGGGGTTTTCCTGAACCTTATAATTCTTTTAATGGCCTGTCTATGACCCCTTTTGATATGTTTTATATCTTTTCTTAAGTAAGGGCGAACAGGCCTACAAGTTCGTTTTCAACTGTGGGCGGATTATGGAGGCGAACATAATGGGAAGCACTACAGGATAGAAAGTTGCACAATTCTTACTAAGGGGTTCACGGCTATTTTTCCTTTTCACAATGTGTAGACAGACCCAAACTGTTTGCCACTGTAGTCCCTAGACCTCGTTCATATACTGACACTAGTAGCTTTGTGTCGCTAAGGTAATAGTCAGCAAACTTTTGATGGCAAATGTTCTTGACTTCGCATTTATTGACACTGAATCGTAAATTATTCGGACCACTAGTTTAGACAGTTCAAATCACTCAGTACCTGAACCTAAACAAACAAAGAATGTTCACATTCGATGTTGCCTCACTATTTACGAACGTGCCTCTACAAGAGACAATTGACTATTTATGCGATTACATCGAGCGTAACAACAAACAGGTGAGCATCCCAAAAGATGAACTGAGAGAACTGCTGGTGCTTTGTACGAGTAACGTTCAGTTTCTGTTCAATAATGCAATCTACCGACAGAGAGATGGAGTGGCAATGGGCTCGCCTCTAGGTCCCCTGTTAGCTGACGTTTTCATGAGCAAACTGGAGACTAACCAACTGAGTGCGGTCATTGAACAATTTGCATTTTATAAACGCTATGTTGATGATATTTTTTGCGTCATCAACGAGAATTCTAACATGAACAGAGTTATGACAGCTTTTAACTCAGCCCACAGCAGTATTAAATTCACCAAGGAGTCAGATAACAATGGTCAAATAAATTTCTTGGATGTTGGCATAGTAAGAAGAGAAGATGGTTCAATCCAACGGAATGTGTACAGAAAACAAACTTGGAGTGGCCAGTACATTCATTTTGACAGCTTCGTTCCGCTAAATCAAAAGCGAAACCTCATACGATGTCTGACGGGTAGGGCGTTAAAGATCTGTACCCCTGACACTTTACAAGCTGAGCTAGACTTTCTACAAGAAGTGTTCATGCAGAATGGCTACCCAATGCGTTTCATTCAGAAGGCGATGCAGGCGGTAGAGATGAAACTTAAGCCACCCTCTGTGAATAGGAAACTTGCGTTTATTAGTCTTCCTTTCAAGGGAGACCCCATGGCCGAAGTTATCTCAAGAAAGCTCAAAAAGTCAGTCGAATCAACCTACTTTGCCGCTCAATTGTGCGTGAGTTTCCGTTCAACACCCGTTATCATGTCACAACTCAAAGACAAACTTCCTTGTTCTACAACCAGCTGTTGTGTGTACTCATTTGTTTGCTCGTGTCGAGCATCATACATTGGTCGTACTACAAGGCGATTGTCTGACAGTGTGTGAACATCATCCTGCGTGGTTGAATAGTGGTGTGGTGAGAACGATTTCAAGCGCGATTGTTGCCCATTTGATTGACTCTAATCATTCTGTCAATAAGAAAGGACGCTCGTATGTCTTTTACCAGTGCAGTGCCAAGGAATCGATCAAAAATAGTGAGATTTCGAAGACGTTCGGTATGCCGATCCTCGGACTTCGCACAGAAGCATTACGAGGACACGTAAGTGCACAGCAAGTTCGTGCGAAACGATTAATTCCCTGCCACAATCAATCAAACCCACGATTTGGAACAGTGATTGCGTAATTGATAACAAACACGCCGTCCACAACCTCTATTGACCGTTTTTCTGGCTCACCCCAGTTACTGTTTTCATATTTATTGTGTTGTAATTAGCCTGATGATCAAACACGGAAAACAAGCCTTGTTCGCTACTTTGTCGTTCAGTAAGGTTACCACACCTCCCAGGCACTCTAAAACTCGCCGGATTTCTGTAGCGTAGGGGTAAGATACCATTATCATCATCGTCATAGACAGCAATACATCAGTGGTTCACACTGATGCTTAACTGCCACACAACCACGAGAAAAAAGAAGAAAAACCTATATAGGAAGAAAGAAGAAAAAGAGGAGGGGAGGGGAAGTGGACCTAACTACTAAAAATAGCTACGTCTATATTCAAACATACAACATCAAGGCGCCTACACCTTGCAAACAAACAACCGAGCTGTAGTGAAAGTAAGACGTGAACTGTTCGAGAAAATTTGCGGAGGAAGTCAGTCCATATGATACAGTGGGTTCAGCAAGTGACTGAGCCCAAATATGAAATGTCTGGGCCCCCTGCGTAGCTTTGTAGCTCACCTGATAGAGCGCTTATCGCGTTTTATCATGCGGTTTCTCTCGCTGGTTCGAATGTTGCTGAAACGCAGATTTTTCGAAGTTCGATTTCATCTGTTCTATGAACTCTGACACATTAATTATAAGTGAAGTCAGGATAAACCACATCAGCGGTCAGTGGTGCCTCGGAAGCCTTCTTCCAAGAGTTACGGGCAATCAGCAGATTCGTAACAGATGAATATCCCCTGCGGAAGCCGTGCTGCGCCTTGGTGGTAAGTTCCAAGACTTCTACCTTGGAACGCAGAGAACCTCTGAAGACCAAGTTTAGTTCGCAGCGCGCTTGGTCACCTGTGCATCCATCTTTTAGGTGGGTTTGGTTGTGAACTGTTTCTGGGCTTTCCTTAAGCAGCAAGCTGATAAGAGACGATTAAAAAGTAATACTAGCCGCTCCGCTGGTTCGGTGGCGCAGCTTCACACGATTACAGGGGATATCAAGTTTGGACCACGTGATTTGTGATTTAGTAGGTTCTCTATTCTGGATCTCATCTACGATACTGATATTTGGGGTTGTTCAATTAAATAGCCCCCCGTACCAAAAAGTAGTTCATAATTTGTAGCTATGCACGCTTACGCTATGTTTACCCAGACTGCTGGCCGCCTCTACATCTGTTTTGGTTTTGAGTTGTGAAGTGACAATCTTGGTCACTGTATTTGCTGCGACTTCGCTGTAGAAGAGATTAGGATTCACCTTTAGCTTTTGACCAAGATCATAACCGATCCTCTCTCATGTCAGACGTGTGATTGCGCCATGTGACATACCCAATGAACGCAAGTTCAGTCTAATGTAACTGGTACTTGCTTCATGCTGAACATTTTAATGCAGTCGGACATTTGGTTCTACTTCTTAGGCATCTCGGTTTTTCAGTAGGTGGGGGACAATTTATTGGAACATGGTTGGTAATGGCATCTGAGCTCTCCTTAACGATGACTGGTCAATGATGATCTAGGCTGAGTATGGTGATGGAGCTAGGCCGTTCAACCTTATTAATATGTGTCTTTACCCTTACGAGATGTGCTTCATGATAGGCCTTTATACCTGTATTCTGGGAATATATTGTCTAGTTCCATTTAGATAGCCTAATTCAATTACCCCATGATCACCATAACTAAGTGGAGCTGTAATGTTTAGATTGCTTATCATATCAACCTCAGTGGTAAGAATGTAATCAAGACATGATGGCGTCTGGCCACCTCGTATGGTCCTGAACACGCTAGACTAGTGCAATTTCCATTACCGCCTCAAAAAAATCCCAAGCAGTGGAGGCCGTTGCAGTATTGACTAAATGGTTCGTAAAATCTAGCTGCGGATGATTAAAATCTCACAGTGTTTATGTTTGAGTATGACCTAGAGATAGTATTCCGCGCCAAGCTTTGTACAAGGCCATGTCGCATCCCTGTGCACAGAAGGACGATCTGTAAATCACACTAATCAAACAAGTAAAGTTTTGAGTGACGTTAACCACTTGCTAGATTGGTCCCCAAAGACCTAATCACACCTTATCACGAATACTTGAAGTCTTTAAGTGCGATCCCGAATGAAGGGCTATACCACCTCTCATCGATTTTCCTATCATTGTGAAATGATGTCATACCGAGGATAAACAGTTCGTCGTCCCGCGCTTCCTCCTTACACCAGGTCTCCGTGAGGCCTATTATTAGTGGGTTTCGCCGGGAACAGTGATCACGAAGCTCGTTCAGTTTATTGAAGAGTGAATTCGTGTTGGTTTAAAAACAGTACCAGGAGGCAGTTTCACTGCCTACAGTGTACATAGTAGATTAATCTACTTGCGGAGTGAGAAGGACCAAGTCGATGTGTTTTAGTGTACTTTGAGGCCTCCATCCCTTATTGGAATGGCTGCGAATCGCAGTTTCTTTGAACTCCCGGACTGATGTTGGCATCTGCGTGAAGTTCCTGAGGGCAATAGCAGGAACAACTGCATTGGATTTTTTGTTAGTATACTTGTCGTCTCCACTCGGATCTGGTGTTTTTTGACCTGTCAGAATGGTACCTGACCCCAGTAAGCAACTGTGAGCGGGCTGCGAGCCAAATTGTATGGGCCTGTTCCGTCATTTCTTTTGTTAGAAAAGTTATTCTCAAAAATCGGCACGCAATTATCAAGGCAAAAGTACGCAGGCCGAGGCAGATGATTTACGTCGATGACTGTTAGGGTAGAGATACTAATGAGTGATGCTATAGATTTCCACTCGTCTAGATCGTGCACTGCTTGCGTTGCGGCCTCAGCGCTTTCTGCAGCAGGCACGTTGTGTACGCTAATACTCTTGCGCCACCTTTCATCAACCCCTTGGACCGCCTACGACGGCTGCAGAGATATGTATTTGTCTCGGTCAGAACGTATGTTAATTGAGTTAACACTCCTACTTTGGCTGACTTGTTACCACGCCATTAGCTTCTCGAAGTGACAGGTAGCACGCAGCAATTGCGATAGGATGGTGTACTTAGGATCAGAGCTTTTTCCTGTAACTCTTCTAACTAGGAGCTTTGTTGTTAAAATCAATAAGGCAAGTTGGAATATGCCGTGCGCCTTCGGTAAGGTCGGGTGCTTACTGAGTGACTGATTTTGTAGAAAACTCTGGATCTCTCCTGAGGTCACGATAACCGTACAGGTTTGGCACAAATCACAGTTGGATTTTCTTGTAGGAGCAGAACCGATCCACAAGTTGAGTGGGCTTGAGTCTTACACAGAAGGCAGGTTAGAATCCCGCCGTTTTTACAAACCCCCTCGTCACAGATTGCAGGTACACCGCAAACAGTTGACAGTCAGGCACACACTAGAATACACAGATTTCAGACAATCAGTCACATTGTTGCCAGCGACAGTTAAGAGGAACAACGTAACATACGATTCTATAGGTAACAGGAAGTAAATGATTCATCTCAGGTATGTAACATGAGGGGTAAGTCCAAAATATACAATATCTCCATGGATTATGTCCAAAGTTAAAAGGGTTCTAGGGTCTGATTTGAGGTGGGGCTTACTTTGGACGAACGGATGGTGACGACCACAAGCAGGTGGACGTCTGGGAGTACGGTGCTAAGTAAGTTAGGTAGATTTTAGGTAATGATTCAGTCGCACTACACGATTTCTGCCAGGGGCACTGAGTCAGAAGCGCAGGCGTCATCCAAGAATTTCGTTTGCGTTCCATTCGTCACTATGCTTGACGGGTCTACCAAATAAGGACTGGAATCCAGCCTGTGGATGTCCTTTCGACCGAGAGTGGGAGGGCGTCACGCCGGTAGATCAATGCGTTTGCTGACCATAATACTGATCAATCAAGGGGCCTATTTGGTTTGGCTGTGACTACGGACACACTTTCCCGTGGTATTAAAAACTGTTGCGATTGGCATTGCACAAATTTGCGAGCGTGGGTATGCGGGCAGCACATTGGGGAAGTATTTTGGAGTTATGGTGTCGTATACCCGCAAAATGCGTGCATCGCTAGAAGGCACTTTAAACATGTAGTCGAACGAGTCCAGGTTAGATATACTGGAAAAAATTGGCACGACACTATCAGGGCGCTGGAGCGTACATCCGCTCAGTGTGACAGTATCCGTGCAGTTCCTTGTCATTGTTGCAATGAACGATGGATCGAAGCACAATGCCATCTCATGGTTGTGAGTGAATGAAGTTCGCATCGCGATTCCTAGTTATCCGAGATATAGTTGCTCCATGCATGCTAACGTACATACAAATAGATTTTTAAACATTCTTGGTTCATCACACATCCAGATACTATTTGTTATTATTGACTTGTCGTCCAAACCAATTTTGGTTTGAACCCTTTGCCAGACTGCTCTTACATGTTTTGTCTGTGTTTCATTTGCACATATCCACCCTCTGTTTGTCTGGCGCTACTTGTGCACTAATCCCACAGGTTTTCACATCGAAAATGTACTCTACGGCCCAACGTTTATCGGCCTATCGTTCCAATCGTTCTGAGGAGTTTTCTGCTTCTCCAAGGACTATCCAGTGGGTTCAGCTTGCTGGTCATGAAGGTATGCGCCAACGTTACTACCACAATTTCCGTAATTTTTTTTATAGACATTATCACGGTATTTTCTATGGTATTTCGTTCCTGTGACTCACGTACAGGGATACCTGCTACTGATAAATGTCTGCTATAAATGTTGTACAAATGGAGCCTTTGAATGTGAACACTGTATGTTACGTGTTTTTAACCAGTTATGTTGGCAATTAACAAGAGGTTTGAATCTTATCTTACTACTGCGTATCAGCCAACTTGGACACCTTGACAAATGACCGGGGCCCAAACGAAATTCACCTTGATTGCTTCAGTATACGTTCTTTGGTTAACTTGACTTCCATTAAATTACTGATTTCTTCCACCCGAGGTTACTGAAACGTAGATTGTTAGAATGCGCTCGAAATGTTGCGTTGCTTCTCGAAATTGTTGATTAAAAGTACCTGTTGTTCTCTTCACTGAGCAGCCATCTGTTTACATTGGTTATATACTGCCACGTTTGTGGTTGCATTTGGAGAAATGTAATATCTTGTATAGCACTGTGCCCAAATGGACTGGTTTCGGCATATGTTGACCATGTTTCACATCATAAATTTAACGCTCAGTTCTCTTTTCAACCCACTCAGGTAGTTTGATATCTACTGGCACTGGGAGTGTGCTGAAGCCGTACAGCGTGTGTGAAGCCACCTGTTTGAGGCGGATGTCCGAATTGCCGGCACTCCGTTCCTACGTGCCACAATATCAGGGGGACACTACGTTCAACGGAAAGCGTATCCTCTTTTTTGAAATAACTTTGACCCTATTGGATTTTTGGTTACCTTAGTTTACCTCAGTTCGCTCAGATGTTCTTATTCAAGCATTTTGTCCAATGTTTGTTTGTGCTCATTGTTTCAGTTCGTGACACGCCAGGCTGATGAACTGTTGTCATCGTTACCGGTGTTTGATTGTCTCAAACAATGGAACCTCACTAGGCATAGTTACACCATTCATCGGTTGCAACCATCATATCACTAGTGTTGTAGCTACTGCCTCCACTATTGTTTGATGATCAACGAACTGGGAGTGTCGGAGTCATGTGCAGTAAGATTCGTCACGTGACGACGATCACTGCGTCGGAACATTAGCTATGGACAGTGTTGTGTCCTTCCGCCAGTATTCTTTACCTGAAAAGATTTGACCTTGAAAAGTGTTTGTGCAACGTGGTTTTTGTCGTAGAGGCCATTTAGTATGAATCTGCGGGTCAAGGTCACTTGCTGCACTTTTTAGTCCACCGTTTGATGATCTCATAGGTTTCAAATTTCGCAGTGCGAGTGTTCACTTGTATTGTTAGCATAGGACTATCAAATCAGTTGCTACTTATCCTGCAGTCAACTTAAATCAAATTATTGTGGTGCTGTCCGTACCAGTATGCGGAGCAGGATACTCATTTATCCTGTCCAGAATGCTTGTTCTCAGTTGCTGTCTTCACGGGTCGCCTACTCTCTGTTACATAGTCAGTAGCATCCGTGTCCGAATTCGTTCAAAGGGTGCATGCACATATGTCATCAGATGCGGCTTCTGTTTCACCACCTGTGGTTCTACTCACAGACCTTCTTTTCGGTATATACGCGAAAGACTTACCCCGGGGGATGTGAGTAAAGATATTTGTAATACAGCCTCTTATTACGGATTTGTCAAACATTGGGATACGGCAAAGTACATACCTGTTGAAGGAATGGGTAATCCACAATGATAACGTTGGCATACAATCAAATATTAGGAGCATGAACTGAGAGGAAGTAGAGGGCAAGGTTCTAGCTACATAAAAAGTTTATTTTGTATAAGACAAGGAGGCTAAACGAATTAAAATGTTAATTAATAAACCAAGCATTTCCAGACCAAACTGCACTTAAAGAACTGAAGACTAATAAAGACAACAGGGTCACGTCACCGTGACCTACAGTGTCTAGAGTTTCCTTGTCTGCCACGCATCCCTATTCACTGAGCTATCGCTTTTCCGATAGCACATTGGGAGTCTGGAATAGCGGAGGAAAACGCTTAGGCAGCACCATGGTGCACGTTTATCGTGGTTGGTAGAATGGTCCCGCCTACACGCGGTTGCTGTCTGATACCGGGAAGTTATCCAATTGGTTAATTGCATAGTGTGCTTTTCAGAGCTGAGGATTCAGTCGACTGTTGACCGATCGGTGTACATGTTCATGATTTCATGTCTCCTCTTTTATCTGATTAACTGGAAGACTTCTTTGGTTCGTTGTCTCATCGGGCTAACGACCAGCAATGCTCCAGCTGCATTGCTGTTTCAACAAATAGGCGGAGACTAATATTGATTCGGGGTTTATGCAAACAGGGTTGTGAAACTTTCAGACATCCTTTCCGGATTACTAGTTTGGATGGTCTGTTTCAAGATTGTTTCCCTCACGTTCTTCTATACATTAGTCAAATACCTGCATTTCTAGCTTTGAGGCGCACCCATGTATTATAATTCAGTTCCGTAGTTAAAGGGGAGGTGACACGTGAAGTGGTAGGGGTAAATTATATCAATACTAGCTAGCAGGACTGATAAAATTTCATTAAAACAGTTGATCGCCCTACCGTTTTAAGTGTACCATTGTCCGTAAAACCGGCATGTCCAGAAGCATTTCCAAACAGCCAATGTAGATAGTCACATGGTTCACAGTCTGGTAGATGACATCTCCCGACCTTACTCAACGAATCGTTTCAGGCTTTCACACTCCGATATTCGAAATCTCATCCCATCAGATAACTGCCTGCCCTGAACTGCAGTTAAGCACTCAAAAGAAGCGGGGTGAATTGACTTTCGAATCAGGAAAGTATGTTTTGTGCAGTACAGTGAGCTGAACATGCGCCCTATGATACTGGTGAGACCTCCGGGTTCCGATCGTTTCTATCTATAGAGTCAGTGTTGCAGATTCGGTTGGTTTAATTAGATTAATAAATAGATATTGTCTACGGTTGATTTTAATTCCATTCCAACTTGTGCATTCCCTTGACTCCGTCACCGATTGACCACTTACAGGCTATTTGCGGATGCAAGATTTGTTGTACAAGCGTCGTTTTCTGTCCGTTATGGATTGCAAAATAGGTCAGCGTACATACACAGAAGATGAAGTTACCACCGAAGAAACCTCTATGCATCGCCCCCGAGCAGTGAGTGGGTTGCTTCGTTACGTCATTTATTACATGCTTTTCCGGTGAGCAGTATCGTCTGTTAAATCGACTTTAGGGCGTATCACATACAGGTAATTTTCAATAGAAAATATATTACCTTAATCCGTGTCTGTTGTATTGCATAAACCCAAAAGGCAGTTAGTAATGTAGCTCGTGTATTGTAACGAGTAGACTATGCAATTATTGCATCGTGAATGTAGAAGGCACGTACAGTTAAACAGTAGTGTTGTATTGCGGCAAGGAAGACAATTGTACAGTAGAAGGTAATATCAGGCGGGCATGACCGTATGGTAGGACACTAGACTTTGCAATGGCAACACGCAAGCGTAAGCAGACTAAAGCTTACATGTCCAATCGAGAATGTTACATGATCCAGTCCAGTCAGACATAAGCAAGTGCAAGGATGCGGGCGCACTGGTTTGTCATGAGCGGTGAATCATAAGCGGGCTCGCCACACAGACACGAACACGCGTGCGTGCGCGCATTTAACAGGTACAGTAGTGCACAGCTTAGACTGTGCTTTTACTCATCTGGGAAAGTTTAGACACAGTAGCAGAAATGTGATTTTTCTGTTACACAAAATATCAATACAACATTTAGACCATTTGTTTGGAATGCGTACGGTTGACCGAATTGAAATCGTTCTTTGCTGATTCCTAGTTTGTATTTGGAAGGATTTCATATTTTCTTTTCAAATTATGCTTTGTTTGTATGTTTCACGGATTCAGAAAAAGGAACTGTGAAAACCGTAGAAACAAGTGCACGGTATAGATTTAAGTTTATGGATTTAGTGCGCATTGTTGCTTATTTCCTTTGACTATCTCGGTGTCGTTTTGACCTCATGTTTGAATTAGTACCCTCTGTATCTCTGTCGTTGTTGAGTCTCACCTGTCCCAATTCCCTTTAAATATGCCCATTACGATAATGAGAATAAAGACATAGGCGAACATATGTTTTCGATAATTCATCTTCAGGCCGGTACAATTATATAAGGAGTTAATAGAGTTAGATCGAGATATCGATCAGACTTATTACAGAGAAACTAGGTCACTGGTCAGTCAATTGGCGATGGCTTGATTGGTCGGTTACGTCACGCTTGTCCATTGGTTTGACCGCGCAGGTTGACCATCGATCCGATGGATTTGTGGCCATGGTAGGTGGAGCGCCTGAACAAACCGTTTCTGATGACATAATACGGGTCAAGCAGCCTGATTCCAATAGCCTTGGCAGTACAGAGTGTTCTCATTCGGACAGTTTTTGATGGGTTACCTGACAGGCGGCAAACCACTGAGAAGGCTTGATCAGTGTTCACGTGGTGCTCACTTTCAACCAGATGAGCGAGGATAACATTACAGACCGGTTGTGTTCACCCTTACCTCAAGCCATCGCCAATTGTAATAATTTCGATTGATGTCTCGATCTAACTCTATAACATCTCCATGTAATTATGTCGGCCTGAAGAGTGAAGACAAGGTTTTGCAGCGAGGTTTATTAGTGAGTCAGATCAGCGCAAAACCAGTCACAACTACTGTCCATCTTCTAGATCTTCCATCTTCTACTGTCCATCATCGATGTTTACAAATGCCGACCAATCTGAACAAGTTTGAGGCAGAGTTGCGAAATGTTTTTACGGATGAGTGGAACGATGCAGTTAAAGTAACAGGATGTGTGAGCAGAAAATTCGAACTCTGGAAAGTGGATTTTCCATATGGTCCAATTCTGGGAAGCGCACAGCTGTAACAATGTGAAGTAGGGCGCCACGTGAGAACGTACCTGTTCTCTAGACGTTTGCTATCCCTGTCAGTCGTAGACCATCCTTCTGCTCCCTTTTGAAAATGAAACTTATTAGCAATTGTCGTTTCTGACTTGGATTACAAAATGCTTACGGACGGTAGCTGCTATGAAGGCCGATTTTTGTCTCATAAAAAAACTTGCCACAGGTCCCATGAATTGTCGCTGTTTACGACGCATTTTGACAAAGTTTCTCACTAACCGAGCTTAGCTCACAGTTAATTACCTGTTTGATCGTACCTCTCCTCAAAAACAGAATGCCTATCTACGTTCAATATGAGCTTTTTGTATTCTTTAACTGCTGTTGTGTGGGAGACTATATCAGATGTAAGGGAAGTAAGACATTTAGCTTCTATGCCACATTTCGTTTGCCACCATGCTGTGTTCAACTTCACATCGGGGCTAGAAGAGTGGTAATCAATATAATCGTCATGCTTGACACAACTGAGACATTTGACAACGTTTACAGACTTCCGGTTAACCAGCCAAGACCATCAAAACGGTAGGAATATGCAATTCTTCCATCTACTCTCATCGGTCGATTATATAAAACGATCGGTTATGCAGGTTTTACGCATGTGACAATACGATGAACGAAACGGATGTCATACGGATGCATGTCGGATTGAGGGTAAACAGTTTCATTTTGACGGTAATGAAATTACTTGCATTGGCACCTTCGGCTAATGAGAAATTGCCGTGAAATAACTGCACTCACAACGTACGTCTCCTTGCCGTCTTGACTAACTGGATAAACGGAATTGTGTTTTTAGTTTGTCCATAGCAATTCGACATCACTGTCCCGTAATCATTGAAGCCGTTGCGATTCAGCCACCCAACCTTACGCTGTACTTGTAAAATATGTTCGTTTGTGTCCATGACCTCTCATGTTGTCCTTTGCTTAACCGCAACTGATGAGATATTTGCGATCTTCAGTAGGAATTGCCTACCGTTTTTAAACGATATAGGAAATTACATTGCATCTAATTATTAACGTATGTATAAGTATTGGTCTGATGAGGTCTCAAACACATCACCGCCTTAGTAATTTTGTGGACGGATTAGACAATACTAAGTTCGTTACTACTGCGAGAGGTTGTGGTCGTACTTGAAATTGTCTCTCACTCTGCGTTTATTCTCACTGGCTACTGCCTGTCAACTACATCGAGGTAAAGTGAGCATTGCTTGCAACTGATTGTTACTTCCTTACTCCCATAGACTTTTCAGTCAGTCTTTTAGAAAACTAAACGCTATACCTGAGTTTCGCTTTTGTTAGAGCCGAGATTTGAGCTCCGGCCACGCTTTTATGGGACAATCGTGTCTTCCACTGTCGCACACTAGGCAGGACCGAATTATAATATGCTAACGCCCGAGCTAGATCAACAAATGTCATACGTGTTGTCCGTCGGGAGGCTGTTTCACATGCTGTTTAGGAATCTGTCATGTCTGTATTGTTTTCCGAGTCGTTTCGGATTTGCAATTCATAGTTTTCAATCTCGATCAGTCGATCAGTTATGCGTATCGTGCACTCATCACAGGACATGTATGAAAAAATGATCGCTCTGGATCCTGATGCACCTACCCTGGACGAGCATCGCGTACGTAGTGTGTCCAAGCTACGTTACATGCGTTGGCGAGAAGCATTCAGTTCTACACAACTCCTTGGCTTCCGTATCGAAGCAGTCATGGTAAGGCTTTTTCATCTCGCTCGATTTACGTGTCACTTGTTGACTTGTCTTAGACCACAAATTGCATAGCACTGGATCATGTTTCACCAAACGGAGTGGGTTTTTTATAGTCAGAAATTCATATCGGTGAAGGTTGAAACTTGTTTTTGAGACCGAATTTACCGCAACGGCGTTTTTTTTTATAATGGTGGACCATTGTTTGCGTTGGATTACACTTCATGTTGCTTGCTATCTCAAATGGGTTTCCAGTTTCCTTCACGTTCGCCACTTAGTTTAGCCTAACTACTGTATACACGAATCAGCCTTGTAGTAGGTTGCGCATTTATGTGCACCGCATGTCCGTAAATTTTGCACGATGAGTATCTTGCAACTGCGGATATTTTCATTGCAAAACCATTTCTATAAGTCTCAACTCAGACGCGAGGTTAATGGCGCGGATGTTAACGCGGTTATCTCGTGAGAGCATTGACTGGAGTCCAAATTCCCGGTGTGGCATGGGTATGCGCCACTGACGTGTTCTAACAAGTGCGAACATCACACTTTCTGCCTGTTTTTAAAAGGGTTACCTGAAATAGCCTGTGGACATGCGTAGGGTGTGACTAATGGCCGGATAGTGTTCAGTGTGTAATTGCTTGTGATCACATCAGCTGCAGAGTTTGTTTTTTTTCGTTCTGTTTATGTATTCAGTTGTTTCCGAACAACGAGTTGATCGGCGTGTGAAATACCAATAAAATTACGTTTCTTCGTTATGATTGCGGTATTTTGAAACGTATTTTAGGTGGTCGTGGATTTCACCTGCGTTCTCCTCATCTCTAAGGTACAATGTGCACCCGGTCAGAAGTAAGCAGTTGTTTGCAGCGTTTTGCTGGTACAAACCAGACATGAACATGGTTCCCGCACTCAACCCGCCACATTTATACGTGTATTTAATCCTTGATATCGATGGTCTTTATGGTCTTGGCTCACTGTGGATATCTCTTCATTTTATCAAGTTCAGTGCCAGTTTACTCGCTGCTCATTGTTTCGCCTGATTGGACACCATAACCCGAGCACCACATGCTATCGGACAGCAAAATAAATAGCACGGTCTCTATACATTCACCTTTTAAAGACATCGTCATAACATAACTGCACCGACACTCCATTATAGGTTGCTGAAATGCTTCGCGTTATATTCTTGTTCTATCAGTTGTCACGTCTTTGAAAGTGTCATTCTCGTATACGATAATGTCCACTTGAACAGCGTGATCCCTGTTGCTGTATGGTGTTGTGATCAAGTAATCAAACAATCTAAGACGATTTAGACACCCGTACAGGACTGCCTCAGTCGGCTGTGACGTGATCACCTTGGTCTGTTCGACAAATCTGCCAGAGCATTTTCGTAAGTGTTCTTGCAGCTCGAGTCATGATGATGCGTGCCTCAAAGATCAATCCACTTTTTTCGTTGGATGAACACATTTTGCAATTTCGGTGTCTCCGTGACATCATGTACTCATCGTGGAATTTCCATCGGCACACCTTTCCATGCAAATTCCAAAGTTAAAATCGTGATTACTTATTCCGCCTCTCACGTTCCGCTCTGTCTTTGATAGTCAACACAGCGAGCTCGATGGATTCGTGTTAGATCAGGCGAACGAATGAAGTTCACTTGTCGGATCGTGTGAAAGACTGAGTGAATAATGCATTTTCGTGAGACAGCCTATAGACGGTGGCTAACTCGGAGTAAATGGATAGTCGTCCCGCACACCTTGTTAGAGATGCAGCTAGTTGGGATGTGAACAATATGTTTTGTATACACAACTAATTTGTGTGGCCATTGCGCCACATATGTAACCCTGCCTACCTTCTGTTTAGTTCTGTACCGTTGCTGTTACGTTGCAGCCGAGCGCTTAGTATTACAGACAGCTGATGCACGAGCTATCCACATAAAGTGGGTACTTTCACGTGTCTTGCGCTATGAACAGCATACCTTCGTCAGCGTGGACATTGGGAGGACCGAACAACAAATTTACTTACCTTACGTACCGTTCGGCGGTCAGCCGTACATCCGGAGTTATGACCGCATTAATATTGGATGAGTTTGCGTCACAGTTTTCAAAATTGCTATAGAGCTCGATTCCGACTGAACTAAAACACTTCAGCTTTGTGTGCGATCAAGGTATGTCAAACCTAACTGGGAGAACATTGGAGTCACTTTTCTGCCATGAACGCGTGTCGATGTTAGTGCAATGCCGTAGCACAATGCAACTGTGAAAGCAATCATACGCTAATGGCTGGCACTGAGGACCTGTCAGAATTGTTCTTACTGACCTAATTGAAATGTTGATCAGATTTGAGCTTTCCAGGGTGTTATATGAAGGTCGCTCATAAACGGATATGCGTACGTAAGCGATCCGCCCTGTACTTTCATCTGCTTGATTATGTCGGATGCTTTGTATGCAAATGCTGTTTCGGCCTTGTCAGCTGCCTACATTCTTTCGTCTATACTTCCGGGCGCAGGACGAAAAGCGGCTTCTCCACCTGATCGATAGATTCACTTGTAAGCTTTACTACATTTATGGCTTCTTCTCACTGTTGTACTCTTCCTCTTAGAAGACTGATTCACCCAATACTGTACTTTTATCGTTTGTAACTGAATTCCTTCGACCTAGCCATTTGTTCACTTGAGTATTTCAAGTTGAACATAGACGTGAGCCAGTCAGTCACTGAGATGAGACGCAACCAATCCACCGAGTGAGTGAGGATCAATCGTTATCATAACAGGTTTGGTGAAGTCAAATGGAGCATGGATGATCGGGTTTGTCATACGACCGGAAGTCACGTGCACACTAACGCATTGATCAGTTGGACGAGGGACAGCTGACATGTGATGCAGCGCAAGTGAATGACACATATGTCTATGGTTGTCCGGCATTCATTAGTGTCACTAGCGTCACTAGAGCTGTCCTTGACCGGTTATGATAACTTGCACATGAGAAATGGCGATAACTTCGATCATTCATTGTTCATACAAAAAAATGAATGCTGCGATTCACTTATGGATGGCGGACCGCAGGTTCCGCGCTTTCTTAGTGTTTAAGAGCACTCTATCAGCAGTTAGTAGCACTAGCTTCCTAATTACTCATTTACTTAAGAGGAAATATAATTGAGAAAAACGTGACGATTGTGTAAACAATTGACCCAGTGAACATCAAAGCGGTGGACTGCTCTTTTGAACTATTTCAGTCTCGTCAACACCACACATACGAGGGGATTGAACCTACAACTTGTGAGTAAGTGTTAGAAGGACTGCCAAGACACTTATCCACTAACTCGTGTGGTCGTGACCTCTGAGACTAGAAGAGAATATGTGAATTGATCTCCCTAGTTGCATATTCCTTTATCACTGAGACCCGCGGCTTGCAAAACTCGTTCTCGATTCTCCGCTGGTCTTTCCTGAGTGTTTACTAACGTCTCGTCCAACCACGAACGGCTGGTCGGTTTTAACGTACTAGAAAAGGAAATTTAACAGTTGGTGAAAGCTTGTTTGATTGTTCTGGTGTAATATGCGACTGGCTTTAAAATTTCGCGGTCAAAAACCCTCGCCCACTAAGTATCGATTTATCGTCAGCCTCGGTGTAAACAGAGAGAGGGATAGGCACTTACATTTCGATTGCCTTTCCCGCCGGACCGCGAGTTCTCCGTGTCAGTCTGTTTTTGACAGACATTAGTCATTGCACATACCGACAGTCTCAGATAGCCAAAGTGACCCATTGCCGTGGTCCGCTAGGTCTCGCGGTCACGTGACTTGAGCCCAGACATCCGTGTGCACCTGTACCATTCGCGAACGTCTACGGCTGTCTCTTATGATGGCCTCGTGACGATTAAATGAATCAGTTTGCAGTTACGGGCTCAAAAGCTGACTGTGCTCGAGAGGTATCAGATTAATTACACCGGAGAATTGTGGGGATCTTCGATTTGAACAATCACCGCGGATGAAGACGCACAATCGGTGGTTGGGATAGGAAATTAACTGTGCAGTGCAAAATATAGGGGAGGATTGGGATAATATTGTTCGCCATTTTGGAATCTAATTAACACCTGTGGGACTATGAAGTCGGACGACAGAGTGTGAGAGAGAAGATTCGCAAACCAAAAGTTATCGGAGGAGTTCATAATTCGGATGTATTTGCTGGTAGGCAATTGACCAGGATTATCACCCATTCAGAGTAAACGCACAGTATGGTTTTTACGTTCCAATAAGTTGCCATCCGTTATCTTTCGCAGTCTGGTTATTTAATACCACCGAATGTGATCGTTTGCAGTAAAACACTTGAGGCGAAATTATGTTCGCTTATTATGAAGTTATTACGTTTTTATGGTTTGCTCTCCTGTACTTGCAAACCTGTTTGGAAAGGTTAATAAATCGTTCACTTTTTCAATTGCCTTTTCATCAAAACTAAACATAAGTGTACGTATTTTGTAGGGCTGATAATAGACCATTCAGAACTGTGTGTTAAAGTTGGTAAACATTTCTGTCCTATTCTGCTTCTGAATACGAGTGTGTGTAACTGCTACTGTTCGATCATAAGTTCTTTAGCGTTTCAGCTGTTACCGATAAGCATTTTGTTAGATCGTTTCTTATTAACACCTGTCATGTATGTTTCAGTTTTGTCTGTACATTCTCAGCTGTGGTATCTGTATGTCGTCGTGTTAGTTAAGATGCATAACTTTTTGTTTATACCACTCATTGAAACATGTATCACCTGGTTGCAACTGATGGGAATCCGTAAACCAAGTCAACCAATAGAAAGGCGACAACATATGGTCCACCCTCCATACACTCTAGGTTGCCAATGATCTGTTGTCGATTACTTGCTTATTCGATGGTCCTGAATATTCCATAGTGTCTATCGTTCAGCTGAATACACGTATTTACACAGATGTGTATCAGAAGTGTTCAGAACACGCTATGTTTGTAAAAGAAAAAGACAGTTCAGTTCTGTCGGTCTCATTTCTTCTGTCCAAATTTGTCCTTTGCCTCGAGAAAACGACTGTGTAATTCAGCTGAATAGAAACTTTCAGAACTATCCGGAAATCATCTATTATTTCTTCATCTGTCCAACTTTTATTCCATCATGCTTATTAGTGTCTTAGTGACCTTAACTATTATTTTTAGTGGCTATCCTTTAATCTTCTAACTCTAGAATGTTTGTAGGTCACCGTGCACCATATTAATCCCCTGTATTTTTTCCTATTACACACGTTTTGGAGCGGAACAGTAGCTTTTTGTTCTCGTGTTTTAAATTGACTTGAGAACAATTAGCTGGTCAGTCGCGTTGTCCTCGGGACCAACGTTTTCCGTTTTCTTTATCGCAAAATGGAAATTTTGACTTCTGTCAAATGCACTTTTACTCTGTGGTCAGTACGCCCTGTTTACAACAGATTCTGTCGTGATAAGCTTATGAAATGGCTTACAATACTTGGTGCTACAACACCCTCAACTGATTTATGATGTATAATTCTTGTATGAGGACCTTATCAATCTATGAAGCACCAGATGTAGTCATAATTGCCTGCAGTTCAATGATTGTAACCTTGTACTACTAGTTTTATCCCAGACTGAACCGGAAATTTTTTTGCGAAACACTTACAGGCAGCATTTTTGTTCAGTTTTGTGCCCGTAAAACAAACGGGTGATCAAGACACAACTCTCAGGCGGGTATTCACCTCGCCATTTTCTTCCGCACAGCCGTTTATCAACCCTGTCAAGGAAACAGTCTCACAACTGGAAAATTTTGCAGGAAATCAGATTGATCGTTGAAGAAGCCCACAGCAGGTCGACATCGGCACTCACAGATATCACATAACAGACAGCGTCACGTTTGTTCAGGCTGCTAAGCGCTTATTTTATACGTAATTTTTCTTTTAAATGTTTAACAGGCTCTTTCGTGGAAACTTCTATGCGTTACACACACTCTGGCTACAGTTTGCATTACTGCATCAGTGATTATTCGTTTACCAGCTGTATTGGAACTCTAGTTTTTGTCAGTTCACTGAGAGCATTGTCAGTCTCCAGAGTCAACTCTGGTTTATGTTTGGACTGCCGAACCGTCCTTATTATCCATTATGCAGTTTGCTGTTTGATAACCTTGTCTGTCCTGGTTACTTCATTTAACCTTGCGTTTTCATCGTTTCCTTATCGGTCTGGTGACTTAGTTGTCTTCAGCGTATCGTTTGTTTACTATAAATGTCATGTTTCCATTCTGACTCATTCTACTTTGTCGTATTTTTTTGAGTACATTTGGTGCACCGTTCAATGTTTTTCTCTCGATTCGTTCTATGCAATTCGTTAACCTAGAGGAATCACAGTTGTAGTTTGTTGCTCTTCATATCGTGTGTTTCCGTTTTATCTTATCGTTTTATACCTTTCGTGTACGGTATTATTTCCATCCTCTATTGTCTGAACCGGCTACTTCGGTGACGTTATCTCCCATTATTTGCGGCTCATTAATCGTTCTATGAGTATCGATCCGCCATGTTCATTCGGCACCACATTAAAATCAATTTCGAAGCGGCACAGTATAAAAAATGACATTGCTGTGTATTCCACGAAACCGAAATCGGCCACGCCACAAACTGTGAGTGGGACCATACGTATCAATAGCGTAAACTTTTTTGGTTGCGGACTTCTCAATTTTCAAGATCACGTTCTTATTCCCCCTCCTACCTGTTTTTTGCTTGTTTCAGAAATTCAACACACCTGCTACTCGTCATTTTCAATCAACCCGTACTTGGGATCAAGTGAAAGCAGTTCTCAGGGATTTCGTGCAGTCCCGTCTGGTTGTTTGTGTAAGTCAGTCAAATTCTCTTAGTTACTTGGATTAATGAATTCTTCTAAATGAATGAAAGTTGTCTATTGTCCATAGATGCCAGCTAGCACCATGACTTCTAGTATCCGTATTGACCTGACGGTGCACGTTGTTTCTGTGGATTTCACCACCGTGGACCTCTGTTAGATTCACATTGACATGTTTGCTGATGCTGCACTATATATATATATATATATATATATATATATATATATATATATATATATATATATATATATATATATATATATATCATAAGGTTGTATATTACACTACTGGCCGAATGTAAATGTTCACATGGTGAAATCCAATCATATAAGTTTACGACGGAACCATTTGTTACATTTGTGGCAGTGCTGCCTTCTGCACAAAGAGGAATATGAATAGAAGGATTGTGGCTATTTTGGGGGTGATCATCTTGATTGCTGCTATCTCATTGTTGGCACTTGATGTGTTTCATCGCTTGACCAGAGATCCTTCGCTTCCCAATGTAAAATAGTCATTGGAAGTTGCACAGTAAGGCCGTTCGAGACACTATCCAAACAACACTGCCTGTCCAACTGCCCAGATTACAACAGCGAAGTAATTCAATAAAGCGGAAATCTCAAAAGCCATGCGAACCAGTTTTTGGGAGTTTTTTTCATAAGGAGCATTACGAGTACGGCAGAGGTAGATTTCCGCCTACCTAACTGTGCGTGTGAACAGGCCTCAACTAACCCCCTAGTTCCGCATACAACAATGCCCACCGTGAACTAAAACGCAAACTTATGGAGGCTCTGCGCAATGCCCGTGAAGCTCACCTGATTCAGCGAACTAGATGGCGAAGGCTGACTGTATGTGCAACGCGACAGTCCGTCAGCGCATACTTTGCAACTTTGCGACAGATTGCCGAAGTGCTAAACTGATCAGTCTGCGGTGGCTGGGTTATGAACTTCGTATGTCAGTAGAGGGTCTGTCATACCATGCATTGCTCAGTATGGCCGTCGATGGTTGAAAAAAATTCACAGGATAAGTAAGCGATTACGTCATCACAGAATATGAGGACTTTTACCGCATGATGGGTGCTGCTTACCCGTTTGGAGTGTTCGTGACCATTCACACTGCAAGTTAGTAATACTCTGTACGGTAGTATGTTGTAGTCAATGGCAAGCCTGTGTCTGTGTACAAGGTCTGGTAACAAGATGTCAAGCCCACTGACACCCCGGGGCAAGCGAATTCAGCTGTGATGCCAATGATGTTGTTCGTGCCTCATCCGGTGCGGCGTTTGTGTCGTAAGCGCAAGGCGGTAAGCAATAGGTGACCAAAGTAAAACAGAGGTTACTGACGCGCTGTCGGAGTCATGCCCACCGATTATCCCTAACACGAGCGAAACTAAAGTCTAGTGTTCCCTTTCCGTAGAAGGTTGACTGGGTAAGTCTCTCTGACTGATACGATCAACTGTTAGACTTGAAAGCAACCGGTGGTGCCTGCTGTGTGACCTAATCTGTGTAGACCAACAGTCAGTTGGACGTGATGGACGGGTCGATTGGTTTTCACGCGCAGGAGGAATTATATGAATCGGCCTGGCAAACTTAGATAGTATGTGCAGCTTACCATGTTCTAACACGTAATCTACGGACATTTCTCAAAACGTCAATGATCCTGATTAGTGACCAAGAGATCGAACGTATTTTACTGGCAGAAGTTAATAATCGTCAAATCAAATATACAAAGTATCAACATCATCACCATTGACAACAATACGTCAATGGTTCTCACTGAGGCATAACAACAAAGTCTTTATCTACCGGGCCAGCAGTTCTATTGAACATCGCTCGTGATGAAAGAATTCATAAGTAATTGAGCCACTGGGTGTTTAAACATCTCATCCGATTGTCAGTTTGTATTGGCCACGTCCGTGAGGGCTTGAAATGTTGTTCGCAATGCGACATCGTAATTTATCTAATAAAGTTGTGTGTTGAGCAATGGCCCATTGAGTTAAACGTATTCGTCTAGTTAGAACAAGGTAGGAAGTTTCTACTCGAGTCACTAGCATGAAATTGACAACGAAAAAGACATAGTTGGTATACAGCTCTCTTAATAATCCTGCAGATTCCCCAAGCAAACATGCAAATCAATGACTACTAGACTGAATAAGTGTAAAGCAAGTGACCGTTAAACGCGGTCCCTTCCACAGACCATTCATGCGTGCAGTTCCAACAACATGGTGCTACACATCGCCGGACAAAATAATCGAACAGCGGCAGTTTGCACCGGTTAGCTGGCACGGATCCAATTTTAACATGGTACGGCTCTCGCTCGTAATTCACTGCACTTACACCTGTGCACTAGCTGAAATGCTCTGATCTGGTATAAATAAAGCAACCTGTTGTCTAAGGGATAGTGTGTAAACATGG
>LOND01003090.1:0-13481 GCA_014220965.1 Paragonimus kellicotti | reverse complement strand
CCAGAGCGGATCAAGAGAGAGAGGGAGAGAGAAAACTGCCAGTGTTTCAAATCAAAATAACAAAGACAAAAGACGGATTCAATCAAAAACTTCAGGGCATCAGCTTGTCTCGCAATCCAAATGCTGAGCCGCTGCACAAATTGCTAAGCACTTAAGAACGTTAGATGATAGAATTAAGTTGAAAGGTGTAACTGTAGATGCATCTACGACGACATTCGTTGCAGCATTGGAGTTGGATCTGAAATGCAGTAGCCTAGACGAATATGAACGGCAACTATTCATAAGGAAAACGTGTCAACAGCTAGCCAGCCAAGGGTCAACAAGTGTTCTAACGTTTGACAAAATCTAGGATCTGCGGACTACAGAATCATTAGTTCGTTCGCAAACAAATACAACATCCCAGCCACGACAAAAAAGACTACTATAAGAACAGAATGAATATACCGTTGAAAAACTCACAAACATGTGAGCATACAAAGAGGAACTTAAAGAAGATGTGAGGACTTAAGTCACCAGAATCCTAACGGCTCTCAAGGAAAATATCATGGGACCATCGAAAGAGCGGTACCACAACCATATGGACCACAGAGGATCCAATATCAAGTACCCATCGTCATATCTAAATCAGCTACGAACGGCCAAACGGTCAGACTTCTCGCTTGCACCTTCCGATCCTGTCTATCCCACAATAATTATGATGTGGATAGTTTGCCGGCTTCTTGAAGCACATCAGTGGCTTAGGGTTAGGAGCCACAGTATCTCGTTCTGATGTGAATTCACCGTCCACTAACATACGGAAGAACATTGTGATAAAAGGCAAGAAACTAACGACCAGAGAGGAATGTAGTTCTAACAAAACGGCTTTATCCAGAAGAGTTGAGACAACCGGGGGAATTCCACGTATATGTGTATATCTTGAAGTGTGTCGATATTGACGGACGCCACTTGTGACGGCCTTACGCTGTTCACGTTCGTTACCTATTCTGGCTTGAGCAAAACGAATCACGGAGGCTGCCTCTACCTTTGCTACCAAAAGTCGTCAAAACTGGTATCCTCCAAAATCGGTACATTTGAAACAATGGAAAACAGACGATGCCAGGTCACTCCTTCATACTTTCTATAGCGCTACGAATAATATGCCTGGGACATGCTTGCGATACCCTAATGTGGAACACTGATTCGAAATATCTCCGCCATTCTGGAGAACTAGCAACTTCGGAGTCGGACCTCGCGGGCATAAAAGTGTTCCAAAGTGTAGGCAACGTTAACACCAGTATACGACTGGCTGAAGAACTAATGGTCATCTCACGAATAGTTCACACGAACCCGTTCTTGCTATCGCTATGTCGTCAACCCGACATACCGTTAATTTTAAAAAATGGAAAACGACGTCTAATGTGTTTAGCTAAAGGACAAACAGGACATTACATATTAGCACTCAATTCAGAATAACACATTAAATGTCTATGCACTGATAAACAAACTGTTAAAGACAGACAGTTCAAGAAGAATGTTAAAATTGAACTGTGTTCGTAAAAACAAAAATGCTATTACACCGAGAAGTCACTCACCACGGTTACGATAAACGGTGCATCAAATCGGATGGATAAAGGGACAGGTTTACGAAGCCACGCGTCACATCAACACACCACGTGTAATAGATGCACGCCCGTGCTAAAAAGTGGAGGAATCGATTGTAGTTGTTTGATCATTCCAGTTAATTGGCAAACTGTTCAAGTTTGTTCCATGCTTTTCTAGTGTCACAACGTAATGGGTAACGTCGGTTCTAGAAAAGTTTTCGTAACGTAGCATGTGCTGAACACTTACTCAGTTAAGGGTAGCAAATATCAACTAAAAAACCTCGAAAGACAAATCACTGAAAGTGGAAAAACAACCGGGACTACAAAAATTAACAAATGGAAAAGCTAATCTGGAGAACGCAGAGGCGCCAAACACCGGTAGCTTTTACTAGGGTTTTCCGACGCGTTATCACGTAAAGGTGTTCGGTATCCCTTGGGTCACGGCCAAGAAGCCCAAGACACCTTACAGAAATCAAGTTTGATGTCAAAGCATCTATTTTCCCAATTCAAATCATCAGTTGACCAACTGACTGCCAACCCTAGCCTGAAGCAGCACATATAAACAGAACACAAAGTGGCAACCGATGGATTTGGGTAAATGAGACAAGTGTCTTTCTTTTCCAAACTATCACACGTCATTCGATATTTAGAAATTCGATATTTTTCGAGTGATCGCTTGATTAGCTAGAACATGACCTATGTGGTTTGACCGCCAATAACCTAAAAACGGATCTACAGAGAGTTCATTCAAAACCTGTTCTGCTGAAGTACACTTACGTACGGACATATGTACGAACGAGATCAGAGATAAACAAACGTAACGAAGTTGTCCGGATTGTCATTCGATCAACATTGGTTAGGACAAATATCAAAAATAGAACGAATACGAGAGTGTGGAAAAAATCGAACAATTTTTACAGCGAAAACAACCTTGTTACTCTTGCACAGCATACAGTTTCAGTTAGTATTTATGTTGAAATTTCCCCTTGCTCTCTGAGATCGTGTGTCATAAGAGTATGCGAGCGCACGAATGTACGAAAGCATATTGTTCCACAACTGTGCGCTCACGACCAAATACTCATTGATATAACATACATCAGTGGTAAATATCGATGTCCAACGGTCACCCAACCATTGAGCAGAACAAAAAGAATAAGCAAAATGTGGGGATAAGAAAACGGGATGGATGGTATCCGATTAGCAAACCATCTACATCTAAATGTAAACAACCAACATCAATAGACCAATATACCAATTTACCTTTTCCCCACACACCTCGATAATCACAAGGCGGGTCACAACCATGAGACTTAACTGGCTTCGACAGACATTATATCAGTTAGATTTGCCAGATGTCCCATAAAGTGCTTAAGACAACAGCCCATTTAAGTGAAAGATGGTTTCGTTACTAGAAACGATCTATTTAATGAGAACCTGTTTGCAGATACAACGGACAAAATACGTAACGGTGATTTGGATGCTCACAAATAAGTAGCTGGAGCTGAGGTTCTTTGAATGATTCCTAAAAATTTGACGGAAAGCAGTTTGTGCAATGCGACAGTGACAACATCCTGGCGGCACGATGCAGATGGTTCACGACAGTGACGTTGCACGTTGCCGTCAATTATCCTTCAATCCTTTTTGATCATTAACAGAACCTATTTCACCAAACAGACAAACGATAAATGATGCTATCGGCTTACGGTTAACATCAAATCGAGTCAACAATATGCTTTAAGCATTAGGAAAAATGGATTTTTGGATTTTTACATACTCACTTCTCCAGTAAATGATAAGCAACAGTCAATAAAATTAAATCACTTTATAATAAGCATTATAATGAGCCTCGAGGAAAATGTGGTGAACAGCCACAATCGTTATCAACTGAAAAGAACTACTGATTCGGTTCCGCGGTCAATCCAAAGATGAAAACGTTGAGGTTGTGCGGAAGTGGGGATAAACAGGTGCGCGCAAGTAAATGTACGTGCCGATATACAGTGCAAGACGTGGAAACACATTAGGGTGAAACCGAATAAAAGGGTGGCAGACAGGTTTTTTGCTGCAAACATTTTGACACATTTTAATAAAATGAAAGACAATGACGTCAAAAAACGGTTTAAGGCGAATACCATTACAACTTGAGAGATGCGATGGGAATCTAAAAAAAAGTGTAACATCTTTTGATAAAAAACTAGGGGTAGCCATTGGTGAACAACACATCCAGGAGGAAAAAGCATACAAAGACCAATAAATTGGACTGCGTAAGGCAGAGGGAAGAGGGATTTTAAACAGCAAAATAAAGATGAAATCTTTCTGGTTCGGACAAAAACATCCGTAGCATGAATGGCCATGTCACGTTGCTACTCAAAGAGATCTCAAGACATTTAAAAGAGACTAGTCGAGGTAAGGGTACACAGTGAACATGAGGCGATGGACAGAAACTGACTATTTTGCTCGCAGTTAAAACGCCCGAGCTGTTTCTTCAGCACTAAGTTGACGTTCCACAAGTGGATATAATAAGCATACTTTCCCTTCTATTATCAAGTGTATGAGCACAAATAACGACGTTCGTAGTTACCGGTGCACCTCGCCCGTCAGTTGAGAGCGGCCACACGACCGATCCATTACCAAACAGGTCGCTCCTATCACCAATTCAAGACAAACAGTTGGCATCATTGATGTTGTTGTCTCAACTGACAGTCAAGGGCACTGATCATCTGATCTAAACTTCACAGTGACAAATTGTACGCTCAACAATTTGACCATGCGGCTTGGTTTGTGCTGGCATTTACGAGACTTCGTTCGGCCAAACAAACTGGACGTGAACTCCAGAACGCAGAATACATATACAATGATGATTAACGACGGTCATGACGAACTGCGAAATTATCAGGAAGATGATAACTTTGAGCATACCAAACAGCTCCCTTACAAATGACCTCAGCTTTCAGTCACATTATTCAATCCAATCAACCAGTTATACTCAAAATTCGTTGGACTCCAGCAAACGCGCTGAGAAAAGGCAAATGAGAAGAAACACGGTGTCCGTTTTCGAACACCCTCGGCTCAAGCTGTAAATCGCCCATTGTTGTTTTTAGCAGTCATTGTAAGAAGGCTCGAAACAGCTTCTGGTTTAACACACACTGAACAAATCTAGTTAAAAAGTAAAACGAATGCAACATATGGTGTTTTTGCGTCACTATACGAATTTGCTTCTTAAGCCACGAAAATTATGAATAAGTATGTTGTGCCGAATCCTCCTCAGATGTCATCAAGCTAGGAAAACAGAAAAGGGAACTGGTAACAACTGTGTTGTGGCCAGTTTAACCCGTAAAAATTCCATCACAACCGCTGCCTATTTCAAATGTTAACGATAATAAAAACAAACCAATCTTAATGATTCTAAGTAATAGGAGAGAAACGTTCGTCTAGGATGATACACAGTACGCGAGACAGCACAGATACAACTACACCATGTGTAGAAAGTAAATCTCAAACTCTAAAAAATAAAGTCTGTCTGACTGAAGAAAAATGGGTTAAGATGCGCTAGGAGGAAGAGATCACAAACGGAATAATTACCAATCATAAAAAGATGGTGCTTTTTGGTCTTCCCACAGCTAACTTGAAGTATCCAAGCCGAAAGTATCTAGGTAATCTTTGTTAAAATCGTATCAAGCTATTTCGACCTAGTTAAGGGTCGCCATAATTTCATTCTAACATGACAGCAAGCGTCGCCTTTGGCGTAACAATAATTTAGAAAAGAACACCTGGGCCTCAGCAATTCTGAAAAATCATTGAAAGGAATGATCCGGTTAAGACAAACACGTGACCAGAGAACAATTAAATATGGATAAGGGATATACAAGGTAGAAGGTCTGCAAGCAAACAAATAACTGGATAGTGCACAATTCGGACAAAAGACACCATTATATGATAAATAATTTTTGGAACGTAGAGGCTCGTAGCACGGGCACTGATGACCACGATTGACAGCCTACCCAAACGAAATATCTGGTCGAGAAAAGTACTGAGCTGAAAGGAGCCCATTTTCCCAACTTGAGTGATTAAACAGCCATAAAAGTGCCGCATGTTACCTAATTCAGCACTGTTAGAAGTAAGCGATGTCATCATCATCATAGACAACACATCGGTGATTCTCATTGATGCTTGACTGCCACACAACTATGAAACCCTGCGCAGAAAAAAAAAGAAAAATAAAGGGAAGGGACCTAACTATTGAAAATAGCCAAGTCTATATTCAATCATTCAACACCAAAGTGTCTACACCCTGCAAACAAGTGAGCTGTAAGTGAAAGTAAGGCGTCATCAGCAAGACAGCTTCCTTACGGCTTTCACTGCCCCGCATCATTAAGTGCACTCACTTCACAGACAACTCGGACAAACAAACAACATTCACGCCACTGAGCTCGATTAGCCGCCATCTCACCTAACGTCTCAAGCCACCGACTCTGTGAGTCGCGAGGGCCCCAGCCCGGGAGACGAACCCGATCTACAGTGACCAACCCCTTCGTGAACGATTTCATTTGTCTACGCCAGGTCATCATCTGTCCACCTCGCACCTTACGCCAGTCGGCCGCAGCACTGACAGTGTCGGTGTGGCAAACGACCAGCTGGCATTCGTAGTACATATAACCTTCGCTGGATCTTTTTATCGCGAAGGACGCCCAAAAGGACTATTTATTACAGTGTTGAGTTCATTGGTTAATGGTTCAAACAGCCATGAGAAAGACTTCCATGAGACGTTTCTTGAGTAAATACTGCTTTGCCACTGTTTTCCAGTCTCCTTTCATGAGGCTGACGAGAAGTTTGCTCCTCACAACATACGGAATTCCTTTTCCCATTCACCGTCGCCTCATTGACGTATGTTCTCGTTTATTCTCTAGACAGAAACTAACCAGCAAACTGGAGGATATCGAAGTCTTTCACCAGACAAAAAATTGTGAACGGGAAATCCGTTAACACACCAAAGGGATACAGACAAAAACTTTACCGATAGCTACTTATTCGTACATATATTTATATACATGCCGCTGGAGAAAAATAAGCACTCCGCACCTTCTCTGTGATTGTCCAGCATAGAAATCTCCAACTCCCAAGTGATTTCCGAGGTATTCAGAAAGTATTATTCAGCGGCTTGTAATATGGTAGTGGCAACTGCCATCCTACTCTTTCGCAGCCAAATTTGACAATAACTCCTGACAGCTTATTTGTCTGTGCACGATGTTCAGGATATCTTACTTGAGATCATGCGGTCCTCGTGCTCATGGCTCATGGCTGCTATGATAATGATGAATTGAGATCTTATCATACAGTGCAATGAAACCAGATGCGATTCATGTTCGGATCCTCAAGGAAACAGCCTTCAGATCGACAACGCCACTCCATAACCTTTTTAAACAGACACTTCGAAATAGTACTTCTCCTAAGGCGTGGAAAGAGACCTCTGTCATTCCTATATCAACCAACATATTCCTGCTAGTTGTCAGCCGATCAGCCCCACGAGCACCCCATGGAAAATAACGGAGTCACCTTTAAACATTCCTTTTCAAAAACCATTCCCTTCTACTCAACATGAATTCCCACCTGAACGATCATGCGTAACCAATATGCTGATCTTCACGGAAAGCATGACAGGGGTCAATGACAAGGACCACACTTCGGACGCCATCTTCCTTGGATTCGTTAAAACCTTTGGTCGTGTCTCGCGTGACCCTCTTGTACAGAAACTGGAAATGTATGACACTTAAGGAAAGATGGTGCACGGGTGACATCGTTTCTTGGAAACATAACTCTGAGAGTAAAAACTCAATCAGATCTCTCGCACTCCTTCCAGACCTCCCTGGAGGTTCCCCAATGGACGGCGGTTGATTCTATAGTCTTCCGAATATATATATATATATATATATATATATATATATATATATATATCAATGACCTTCCCGACCTTACTTCTAATGACATTCTCCTTTATTCTGACGACTTCCAAACTCGGATGCGTTTGATTCCAATGCACTACAGACCGATCTTGACAGTAGTGCTTGTGAGATAGCCTGAGCCTCCATCTCAACGACAGCAAATGTGTATATATGTCACTCAGTAGATTCCGGAAACTTGTTTGTGACACATGCATACAGATTATAAGACATCTCAAGGACGAAGGGGAAATAGGGTTTCGGTATCTTACCGTCGTCCAGTTTATTAATCCATTACCAGATGCCCGCTAAAAAGGGATTTGAAACTCGGGATCTAGAGAATTTCTCTACACAGGCAGGCGTGCTTTCCAAACGCGTTGCGAAATCTATATAACACCACTGCTGAAGTAAGTTAATCAAACCGTGTACGTCGGCTTGCGAAAAGACACACCAGGGGATACTTCTAGCGAGCGGTCACTAAATGATCACTGACCTGTGACATTATTCTCTGCGAGTATCATTTTGAAACTTTCAATCTTTAACCGCTGGAACGTCGAAAACTCAATTTCGACTTAATTATAACACTTTTTACTCAGTGTAGGAATCGTGCAACAAGTTCTTGTCTTACTGGCTGATAACGGCAGACGGGGTTATGACAAGCGGCCCAAAAAGTTTCACCTTCAGACCCTCTTCATACAGCGGTACTTTTCATACCGGATTATCAACTACTGGAACTAATTCTTTTGCGACGTCGTTGACTGCTCGTCTAAGGACAACACCAAAGTATTATTAGACTTTCATTTACTTAAGACATTGTCCGATTTATGTTTTTACTCTGCTATTGGCACTTCCCGTAATTCTCAAGAACGATCCTACGCCTCGTTTTCAACGAATTCCATTTAAGCAAACAAAAGCTCGCCGGCTACCAAGGTAGACGAACTGCCTGGATTAGGGTGGTTTGGACCATCGGGTTTAACTCACATGGTCAACACTGGGCGTCCAATGGCCTAGCACAGGAACTACATGCCTTGGTCGGGATGGTTGGAAATAAAATACTACTTTACTTGTTCTCTTTATAACAACCCTTAAGAGACTTATGAATAGAATAAGTGAACGAGGTTATTAAAAAACATCGTGGTTTGTGAGGAAATAAGTCGTCATATGAATGAACCATATGCGAATGTAATGGGATATCGTTCTTAGTTTGAACAGTGTGAATGAATTACGTGGATATAGAAATGACCTAATGAGGTGCCTTAAGGCACCACGTGACTACAACCGACATCGAACTCGTGTAAAAATTGTTGAATACGTCTGACGCAGAAAACCCGACAATCAAACGCATAATTAAAATTAAAAGTTGAGAGACAACAAAACAAAGTCAAAAACATGCGCTAAAATCATCAAATGACTATGCCGTTCAGGAAACAATATAAACGAAATTGTTCGGGCAGTACAGATAACGCAAGCGACTCTCAACAGGCCACCGCAATGGCTAGGAGTCAACTGTACGTCCAACAAATTACCTGCATTCAGACTGGAGGAATTCCCCAGCGCAAAACGAACTATTGACTACAGCCAACCCCAACTAAATCCGCGTACAAACATGTTGCTCCACTTTACCTGCTCAAGACACTTTCAGGTAATAACTTAGGTACACTACAGCATAATCTGTGACGCGTAAAAACAGGTACGTCCCAGGCACCAGTTAGCCCAGTCTAAACGTGCACTGACCTTGAAAGCAAACTAGCCTCCAAAATCAGTCCAGTTTCGTTGCCAATTTCGATTTTAAACCAAAGTCATTCAATGGGTTCAATGGGTTGTAAACGGAAGTAGGAAGCCGGAGCTTTTGAGAATTCCGTATCTCGATGCGTAGAATCTCAAGGTCCTCAGCAATGGGCTGAAATGGGGAAAAAAGGTGCAGCATCCGAACTAATGCAATATATGTTGGTCAAGGCGAGCCTTGAAAATTGTTACAGAGCTGGCAGAAACAACATGGCTTGGAAGAGCATTCCAAGCCTTGCAAACACGCAATGAGAAAAAGCTATGTCTACATTCTAGTCTGCTATGTTGGACCTCTAGTTTTAGGGGGTGACCCCTCAGTGTCAAGCTATTTCCCTGTTGAGCATTGGCCGGCAAGGATGATCCGGGGACTTCATTATCAAAAAGGTTAATACCAAATCACCTCTAAGCCGACGATACTCTAAAGAGTACATGTTCAAAGATTTTAACCTTTCCTCATACGGCCTGGTTTTCAGACCCCGGACTGCCCTAGTGGCTCGACGTTGCACGGTCTCCAGGAGCAGCTTGTCCTTTTGGAGATGTGGTGGCCAGATCACAGTTCCATTCTCCAGATGCGGTCGAACGAAACTGTTGTATAGAAGCTGGAAACAACTGGGGTTGAACTGGCCGAAAAGACGTTTCAATAACGCCAGGGTGTTGCTAGCCTTTTTGCGTTTGTTTCAGCGTTCGCAGAGCTCGAGAGAGTGTGCGAAACAGTGGTTCCTAGGTCCTTTCTCGATAAGAACTGTCTGAAGCGGGTACCCGTCGAGGTAATACGTGGTTTTTAGAGAGCTGTGGATGTGCATGACTTTACACTTACCAGCATTAAAGTCGAGTCGGTTCACTCGAGACCAGTTGAATAGAATGTCAAGGTCTCTCTGTAAGATAACAGAATCATCGGTGGTGTTGGCACGCCAAATTTTGACGTCGTCCGCAAACAGTAATAACGGGGAAGTGATTGAGAGTGGAAGATCGTTGATAAATATCAAAAATAGTAGCGGACCAAGAATTGAACCTTGGGGCACTCCACTGAGGCTAGGCCTGCAGGTAGAGAATACGCTATTAACGCGCACCCTGTACAGACGGTTAGCAAGATATGACTGAAGCCACTGAAGAAGATTGCCTCGCACCCCATAAAGGGAAAGCTTACCTATCAAAACAGCATGGTCCACGCGGTCAAATGCCTTAGCAAAGTCGAGATATACTACGTCTATTCCATTTCCCTGATCAACTGCTTTCGTCCACTGGTCGGTGGCTATCAGCAGATTTGTAGTACACGAACGACCCTTGCGCATTGGAGAAAACTCTCACGAGAGGTGAGGTACTGGTGAAGCGAGTCGTATACAAGCGCCTCTAAAATTTTTGAGACGCTTGATAACAAAGCAATTGGTCTGTAATCACCCTTGAAAACGGGTGTGATGCTCGCGAGTTTCCAGCTGCTAGGTACTGTTCCCTGGGAAACGGATTGCGTAAACAGTAAGCTGAGTGGTTCAGCAAGCTGTACAGCCGCTTCACGCAAGGCCTTGGGGGTATACCGTCGAGGCCAGGAGAACTGTCCCTAAGGCACCTGAGTTTCGCCAACACCGCCGTGGAGGATGTATCCACAGTGTAGGTGCCATCTATTTCATTGTCATGATGAACCTGAGGAACTGATGGTGACTGCGCAAAAACACTGCTGTAAAACTCAGCGAGGACATCAGCGGTCTCCATATCAGAGCTAGTAAGGCCTGATGGGCCTAAAAGTTGTGGAACTCCAGCTTTCGCCTTGCGAGTTGATGCTACAAATCGGAAGAGGCTATTTGGGTCAGCGATAAAGCGTTCTGTAAGACGTTGTTGATAATGCAGACGGTCATGTCGAATTAGCGACGTACACCGATTCCTTAAAGCAGCGTATATTTTTGATCAACTTCAGATCCCGATAATCGATAGCACGTCCAAGCATGACGCTTCTTCAGAATTAGTTTGAGTGTACTAGAGCGTAGTTGCCTTGGAGGCTTGTTCCGTTTGGGGCCTGATAGTGGTGTCGATTCACCAACGGCTGCTGAAAGGATGGCAGTAAGCTTTGCACAGAGATCATCTACAGAGTGAAGTGGGTGTAGTTCACCCAGGACTGTTTCCAAGTAGCCACGTAGTTTCTGCACATCCATTTTCCGGAAGTTCCTGCGACTATTAACCGCTGAGCTGACTAGGTTCGTACTGCAAATAAAGTCAAATAAGACGACCGCATGATCACTCAGTCCTAGCGGTGCGGTGATCATAAGGTTGTCGACCATCAACTCTTCGTTAGTGAATAAATAATCCAGCCGCGACGGATTATGGCCAGTACGTCCACACCGAGTGAAATCAGATATGTGCTCCGTTAAGCCCAATGCTCCGATTGTGTGAAAAAATCGCGCAGACATAGAATTTTCAGTGCCCGCGTACGAGAAAGCCGGAAAGTTGATTTCAGGTAAGTTGAAATCGCCCATTAAGAGAACGTGGGAAAATCCTAAGGTGGGTAAGACTTCCAGTCCAGATAATAAAAGTTCGTCTTTTGAATTATCTGAAGATGGAGGACGATAGAGGACTCCTACAAGCCATCGTTCAGAACCATTTAGGCGAATCGAGCACCAAACGGCTTCCTGGATCGCAGCAAGTACTGGATTGTTAAAATGGAAGGCCTGAAGAGAAGTGTGGACATAGAGGGCCGATCCCCCTCCTCTACCTTCAGTTCTATCCGCACGGTAGATAATCATATCCTCTAAAGCGAGCTCGGAATCTAGGTAGGAAGTGCTGAGCCACGACTCCGTTATAGCAACAATCCGGGGCTTTGCGGTAGAACAAATTTTACGAAGCTCAGGTAATTTATTTACTAAGCTAAGCGCATTTGTGTACATGCACCTTACAGAGTTAATGGTAAACGAATGAACGTTATCCTGGGATTCTGAATGAGGTGGTTCATTCAAAACGCAACGTCGATGGATGTCGCCGACTCCTGTGGAGTCGGCTGTAGAGAGTTTTTGAAACCATTAAATCCTCAATAGGCACCACCAGGCGACTGGTACGCGTGCGATGATTGGCTTTTAATAAATCTCGTTCCTCTTTAGAACGATCGGGGTGTAACGAAATCCCACCAGGGATAAAACGACGTCTATGGCGGAACCGCTCCAGTATGTGCGATGCCATCTCGTGCGAGGTAACAGTAATTTTGAGGAGTCGTGGTCGAGATTCACCCGACTCCGGCTTGGGCCGCAGGATGCGGTGAATACGTTGAACTTGGACGTTGGTAAGTTCAAGTGCAGTTGACAGGAATCGCCACTGACTCTTGTCGTGTTCCAGATCATCACCAACGGAATCGGGGACACCCCTAATGATAACGTTGCGAGACCGATCAATGGTTCCAATTTTGCTTGTGTAAGTAGGAGAGTATTCCGGCCTTGTCATAGGAGGAGCGTTCAGCCCATGGTATATCAGGGTATATCCGGGCCCCAGAGTTGTCCAGCAGCTTATGTGCCGCTAGAAGAACGTCTTCAGTCAAAGTGGATGACGGAAGCACGACCCTTGCTAACCGAGGTTTGTCAGCATGTGGTGAATCTAATTTCCTAGCCAACCTCGTGATAGAGTTTGGGACATTTGGATTTATGCCCATTTTTGTGCAAAGACTCATCCAAAGCTCTCTATATCATGCTCGTCACGGAGCGTCAGGCTGGTGGCGGCACATTCCGGAAGGTTCTGAACAATTACAGAATCCTCCCGAGCAGATGAGCTCAATTTTTTAGGAATGACCGTGTTGGTCCCCTTGGAGGATTTCGCCGAAGTTACGCCATCATTAGTGTAACTCTTGCGAACAGTATGACTGGGTTTTTTAAGGTAAGACCCAGCGAACAACCTCAGAATTAGGGCGTGTTTGCTTGCATGCTGTTGGCGGGATGTCAGCAGCAATGGGCTTAAACGTTTTCCGAGAAACCGGGGCTACCATGTCTGACTTTGGTTTCTGATGCGACCGACGCATATGATACTGTGCCTGTTACACTCGCGTTATATGCCTTACTGAGTACAGCCGGTGGGTCAGGGGATGTCACATCCAATGCGTATGATGAAGTGCTACCTTCAGAACTAGGAGCCTGCCTAGCGTTTCTACAACAGAGGCAAACAAGGTGGATGCAGTCCAGCCGTGTTGCTGTCAAAATTTTGTAAACCTAGCTAA
>LOND01003089.1:40562-59803 GCA_014220965.1 Paragonimus kellicotti | reverse complement strand
GTGTCCAGGATTTTCGCCTCAACGACAATATCGAAGGCCTCCACCGTTCAACAAATTTAGAATCAGATTGTTATGGAACTCCGCTGGGAAGTTCCGAAGATAGGCCCGAACTTGAGCTTCCCAACGTGGATAGTGACCCCCCATAGTGAACTTGTCAGGATGTGGAATCGATAGTTGCAGCCCCGCTGTTGCGGGTTTCGTCGATAACTTATCCAAGTGTGTTCGTCAGTGTCTGACTGACGTGACGGAATTCACCAGAGTTGAAAGGTGTGGCGGGACGCTGGTCTTCTTCGGGTTTCTTCGTGGATTTCGACATTTCGTATCCTGGCAGGATCGCCAATATTGTAACATACAACCAGAAGAGCAGGCAGATGTTAGTACCTAAATCTTTATTACGCAACACGCAGCGGTAGTTTAAATGCAATTGTCCTCCTTGCTTGTCTGACTGTCCGTTGATTCGGGGTCTTCGTGCACGACGTTGACGTAGCGGTCACTTCTAATTCAATCCGTGCGCGTTAACTAGTTTCGATCGCGCGTTACAGACGTATTTTCCGACATGACCATGAAATATTTGAAACATTGTAACGTGCGGTCGAAACCAGCAAGCGCGCACAGGTTGAATTTGAATTGTGTGACGGGACGTGCTGCTGTGTTGTTGACGCCGTTTTAGTTTCCGTTTGTGTAAGTCGTGTGCATGGCTTACTGGGCCTTTGGCTCATGTTTGTGTATTGTTTCCTTTTACAGGATTGTTGTTGGAACCCCTCCTTCGGAAGAACGCTGTCCCCCGGTGTCTCCACGTTGCCCCAAAATCGGTCCGTAAGTGCGACGGACAATCAGAATAGAAGCGGCTGGCTTGCATGTTACACATTGTTTTCTACCTAACCTTGTAAATGGCAAATTAACGTAACATATTTTGGCTGAATTCTGTAGAAATTGTTGCTTATCTTCTTACCTGATGCCTGCATTAAACGTTTGTAAACCGCAAGCCTTTTCTTTCTGATTGCCCATTCATATATGGATGGTGAAATATTTTTCATTTTATTTTTTATTTCACTTATTTTTCGCTTTTAGGAAATTGATTATTTTGCGACTTTCAGGGTGATGTGTGGGAATTGGGAATTTTGCATTTTCTCACAGTTCCAGGAGTGCCATTCCATTGTACATGGAGGGGATGGGCGTTGTTTACGTTCGTGGGACGAGCCGTAGGTCGAAAACGGTTCTGAAGTACGATAAGGTAAGGTTGCATGGTTCCCTGAAAACCGTGCAGATTTATTATCGTTGTACGAAGTATAAAAGGCGTAGGAGCGTATGAAGGGGGGTAGTGCGACGTGTCTAATAAGTTGATTGTCGTTAGTTTTAAATATTCATTCCTGACAACGCATGTTGCAAGTCACAATTTTAGGTGGTCCGACGAAATGCCTGCCTGGTCTGAGTTAGAGCACATCCACCCTCTCAATCCCATATAATCCCCGTACTAAGTATTGGGGACCCATCCATAGTGAATTGAACGAATACAGAAGCTTGTTCTAATACAATACACCAACTGGTGATATTGAGCAGTATGTAGCAGATTTTTACGAAAAGCTTATCACAACCGCTGGAATTAGGAACATCCGTCGCAGGTTAAAACCTGCTATGTCATTTGGGTTCGTTATGTAAAAATGGTAATGGAACAATAGGGAACCTGGATGAAATGTTGTCGGTGATTGGCGCGATAGCTGTGGTGCGCACCATGCGGGATGAAGGCAGCAGATCTACACACATTTAATTTGCCCAGCGAACACAGATTGGAACAGTTCCGACGTTTCCCGCATGTTGTGAGTGTGAATGTCACCCAGCGGACAAACAAGCGCAAGTATGTCATCAAACATTTCCTCATACTCTGGAAGCTGTAAGTACTGTCAGTTTCTCGTAACAAATGGTATGGGACACGGCCGACCCGTGATGTAAGGGCACGTTCGTAGTGACAAGCATACCGCACCACGTGAGCTGCCGGAAATGTTTCGAATGTTTAAACGAATTTCAATAAAAGCATGTTCCCACGTCTACGGCACAGATTTTCATTATATTCTACCATTAATATTTCGAAATAACGTAAGATGCAACCTTTCGTTATCTATTCCCTAATCCCTTCGCCGATGGACTACCGCACGTTCCTCGCGTACGTTCCTGGAAGATAAAAAAAATATTTTCCATCAACAGAATTCGACGGCTTGAAAAACCGAAACACGCCGCAAAATTACAACTGCAATAACCCGAGAAGCTTGATATCCAAACATTACAGAGATATTTAGGTTCTATCGATTACACGCAACCATCAACACAATCTTGCAGGATATAGAAGCAGTTATGCTGGCTGGAACCGAGGGAACTGGACCTTCATTCTTGAACCAGTGTATCAGCGAATAATAATCAAATACATTTTCTTGAGTATGATCCGGAAAATGCCTCTACAGTTTTTGATTAAAATTTTGAACTTTCGTTTGTTTATCTAGTCAAGTGCGTGACGGTAACTATCACTCAAAATTGACCAATGTTTGAAATTTATCGGCTAGCGATAATTCGAGAGGTATATGCTCCACTTTGGCATAAAGCTACGTTATTCACTGTGATTTTCACAGTTTCTTCTCTTTTTGTTCCATTTCTCATTGCTTACACATCTGGAGGTATGTTAACTAAATTTTTTTGTTGAAGTTCTGAAAATTGTTTGCTGGACTGATCATGGTTTTAATCATCATCAACGCACCTTAGTATTACACTGGAACACTCAGCTGCTTTTTAAGTGACCTTCGCGTGTTTTTTCTAGATCAATCATAGGACTGCGGTATGATACGTTTTTCGTTCATCATTTTGCAAACGAAACCGTTCATTAAAATAGTAGAAACCGTTTTTCTACTCAGAAATGTGTCCGTGCGCTTACACCGCTTGTGTTAATTTTGTTTGGTCAAATCACCATGGCATTGTACTCTACACACATATGTGTGTGGGGTAAAATGCCATAATTATGGCGGATTTTTCGCAAACAACAGTACTTTTTTTCTATTAATGTTGCTTACATCTAATTTTATTATACAATATCCCAGAAACCGTTAAAAATGTGGAAGTGAGTCAAGTAATATTTCATCTATAGCCGTCCCAAACATTGCACATGACCCCTAACTAAGCGCAATCAAAGCCCACTTAACCGCGTTAAGTACCACATGATTTGAGCCTTTTCTGTATATGTCAGTTGCAAATAAGTTGGCAACTTTTCACCTTAAGCACAAACTTGGGTATTCTTTGTTCCTCAAGGTGGCAGTTTGAAGCATTATATACAGTCAGCTCTGTAACTAAAGAGTTTACACAAAGTAAATAGGCCATTGTACTGTGAGGATCGGACTCACGAGATTTATTCAAGATGAATGAGTTTAGAATCCTACTGAAATAAATCAATTCCGGTAGCATACACACAGTTTGACCTGTTAATTTCGCCTTTTGTTTTTTCTTGTCCAGTCCGATTTAGGCGTGTTGGAACTAGTCCAACAGAATAATACCCAGTCTGTACTCACTATCGAAAACCAATCGACAATGAAAACAAGACTCAGCGCGTTGACCCTCGTGTATTAGTATCGACCCTGGAAAATAGAGTGTACAGAGAAAGCACGTCAAGCTAGCGAGGCACGGAGCGAGTTGTGTTTTAGCCCCGGGACGGATATTACAAAACTGGAATGCTGGTCTAAAACGAAAGTTGGTGAAAAACCAAAATCCTCAGGTATATGCCAGTGAATGAGACCATCAAAAGCACTGTTTACTATAGTTGCTACGAGCGGCGTGTGGTATGTGCAGTAGTTTATACAAGTTATGACGTATGTGAAGTTAATTCCGAGGAATTTGTCCCACCTTACCGTTCCGAATGGATTTCGAGTACACATTGGAGGTAAGCGTCAACATCGAAAACCCCGAAAGTTGACTGAAATGTCCAATTCATTAATCATTCTAGCGCATTCCCAGAATTTGTGAATTTCGTTAGCTCTCACTTCCCCGGAACTCGACCCACAGAAGACCTGAAGCGGAGAAAAAACTAGCAGCTAGAATAGAAGTGTATTTTTTGGTTTGCATCTTTCTAGCATCGTGTACACATATCTAGTGAAGCGGCGTAGAGATAGCAAAAAATACTGAAATCTACGAAAAGTAAACTCCTGTGGAACGCTATGTCACATGACGATAATTTGAACAAATGGTTATCATTGCAAAAGTTGGACTGACAACGGAAGTCTGGATGAAAATTATTTAACAGTAATTTCGTAATGATGCCGCTACTCCTGCCCACTTGGTTTACGTAGCAAAATAAACAAGCTAATAGAAAAATTATTGTAAACTGATGCATCCGAATTAAACCGAAAAAACAACTACACATCTCTTTGCTAATACCTTCAGGCTTTGATATTTTGCACAGATCCCACTTCGTTTACCGATTATTTCGCCGAGTGACATGGCTGCATTCTATCCGAGAAGTTAGTAGGTTTGCAGTACCTGCGTCGGTGATTCACGAGTGTGAGTGGTGTGCAGTAAATTTATGTACAAGGCCTTATTTGAGTGAATACGACGGTATTATAGGAGTATCTCTTCCCCCGTAGGGATTTTAAAATTTTTAAGTGGATGGAGATGATTTTATTTTATTTATTTTTCGTTGGGTCTCAACTCAACCAGTTTACTCAAGGTCTCCATTTCCCGAGGCTTTGATTGATACGAATCACGCAGTTATTCGGCTGATGATGGTAGTGGCAAGTACAAATGTTTAAAATTCCGAACATTCTGAAATGAATGTTGGTAAACTGACAAAGCATTCTAGCTAAATAAACGTAATGACGAAGACAATATTCACTAGCGAAATCAAATGGGATGACCTTATGAGAAACAGTATTTGACACCTCACACACTTTTATCAAGTAAAAGCTATGGCAACACTTTGTACAGCTATATTGAACCTATTCATTTAGGGAATAATTTCTTAGGAAACCACAAAGAAAAAAGTTAAAAGGTCCAGTAACACTGATGACAAGTTGATGTACAGAATAAACGTACATCGATAAGGTCACCTCTAAACCGGCAGGTTTTTAATGAATACGAATTTATTAATTAAAGTCCAAGCTCGTAAGCCTCGGCTAGAAAGTCCCCAACAGCCTTGTTGACACGTTGCACCCAGTCATGAAGCATTTTTCCTTTTCAACAAAATTTGGTCATATGTATGTTACGTCCTCTAGGTGCTTAACAGTAGCCTGAAATACTGAAAAAAAAATCAAAAAATCACTGGATTACCGCTAACACATTAACAATTTTAGTGTATTCGTCTCAACGCCACGTACACTCAAAATTCATGGAAGACCACTGTGACAATGCTCATTTCACTCGGGATTTTCCGAAGAGGTGTGGGGTCAAGACAGTAAGTAATATTTATGGAAGGTTGAACCTGATGGACTTTGAACCCTACTGAAGAAAATACATAAACTATCAAAACTATTCCATGGGATGGTTGGATAATTTGAAAGCCCCACAATGTGCCAGGTTCCAACGGCATCTGCAAAAGGCAGTAAGAACGTTCGCGTTGAAGTCACAAAATCATCTACGTCACTGTGGGTTGAGAACGGGTCATGAATAGAATCTTTGAGAGCATCGTTGTAGATCGTCTTGCAATTGAAAACGCAGAATTTATACGCTGTCTGTTAATATTAATTTAGTGAGTTGGTAATTAACATGTAGGCAAAAGGCTGGTAGTCCATGTTCAGCAAGTCGACTCCCGTTTCAATCACTGTCACGTTCATCGCAGATAAACCGCTTTGCGCTGCTTTTTAGGATAGCGGGGTTCTTGAAGAAACGGTAGGTTCTATCTGAATGAATGAATGAATGAATGCTGCTTCTGCTAAAACCAATATGAATCAAACGAAGCCATAAAGTTCTTCATGAAGTGGAAATTGAAGGCAAGTGATGCTATCGTATTCCAGTAAACCATCACCTTTTAAGAAAAGAATGTTGTTTAATGAGACTTCTAGCTTTCATTTTGCACACTTTTTCATAACGTTGCAGTTCGATTTCATTCGCAGAAGTGAATGACATCTTCAATTACCATAAAATGAGTGAGAATCAGATTGTTTCAAACACTCTGGTTTGGGAAGGCCTCCTTTGTCTCATCTAGGGAATGTCCAATTCAATGTGTTTAATACAGCATGGTCCCTAGACGCTCCTTAAAGATAAGTGGAAGACGGATTGGATGGCAGCTAGAGTCCCAGGTGTTTCTTCATGCTCAGTTCTGCAAGTGTTTAAACATATTGAGTAGTGTATGTTGTGAACACGAATTTAAACCTTCACCAAGAGAAATGTATACATACTTGCTGTCACTTCAGAGGAGACAGCATTCTTGTACCGATTACCCAACAGCACTAAGGACAGTCTGGCAAATTTTGGAAACCTTAGAGTTCCAAACTTTAATGTCCTACGCAAGAAGTGACTGGGAACTGTCTTCAAAATGTCGTCGAGATAAATCAATTTTGACCAAAGAGCCAAGCCATATGATAACGCAGACAGAGAGAAAGCAGGGTAACCTTTGAGCTTACAGGTTTACTTATTTACTCATTCGTCTATCCAGCAGTAAATAGCCCTGTGATTGCCCTGTGCTTCTAGTAGGCTGAAGACTGGAACGTCAGACAATGAGCTAAACGTCATAAGGAAAGCAATCGTGCGATTCGAAATGAGGTCGTTGTTCTTAGCCTTCCTTAAGTTGTCTCTGTAAAAAACAACACGTTATTGGTGAACGGCCGGTTCTCGGAACTCCTGCTGACTTATAAAGAACATAATTGGTTAAAACCTACTTTGTTTTTAATCACCTGAATAAACATTACACCGCCATACACGGAGTCTGTTAGACTAATTACTAATCAACTAGCAAGCGAGTGGTGATCATCCGATTAAAAATAAGTTTTTTGGTAGCCTTTTGTCAATTATTTGGGTCAACGCCACAGAGGAATTCAGCATGAGTGACTGATAGAATAACTTCACCAGTACTTAAGATATCTATTTCTCTATTCTCGGATGCGCCTGGTTTAGATCAGTCACACCGAATTAGTTGAATTTCAGGAGCAGACTAGGTAACGAGAAATCTGCTGCCCGGAAGTATCGATAGTCTGAATGAAGTTGATATTGCTTTATTGTGGACAATGGCGTTGTCTACCTCATATGGTACAGCGGTAACTTCGCTGTTTGCTCAAACGACAAACAGGATAAGGAACAGTTTTGCGTCAATGTAACGTGCTTTTGAAAGAAAACCATCATTAGGTTGTACCAGCGCAAGCACTCTTGGTTGTGCCCCAAGGATACTTGGGTAAAGTTCCGATTTCCAGTGGCGGTCGACATAGATGAATGCCTCGATATTTTCAGGTCCACTGAAGTGCCGTATCGGGATATTTTATACTTCGCGATAGGTGCGTATGTGGAGGGACCTTATTAAACTTGCGGAATATTTAAAGTGGGTTCTTTTTCGTTGCTCATACATTTAAGTTTTTGAAGGTTCGAAACGACTGAGCTTGTCTCCGTGGAAAGCGAACTAAGGTGATTTCTCGGGCTTCCAAATTCAGCCCGATTGAAGTGGCAGTTAAGTCGATTTCTGCCGTACTAATGAATTCATTAGGAGAAAAAAAATCGAAGATCAGAATTAGGTGTCATTGGGTTGCGAACGTAGTCACCCCATCTATATAGTTACTCTAACTGCTACTTATGAGGTCAAATCAAAAGGACGTTTGTTACAAACTGCATTCCGTGGATGTGTAGATTCCACATTTTTTTTATAGTAGTACTGCAAATGATAATTTCATATCAAAGCACCCCGCGGAAGAAACGTATATTGGCGGGATAAGAGAGCAGCCGCCAAAAGCGATTGCCTTTCACTTTATAACAGTAAGGTTTATCAATAATAAGATTACGATTTACATGATTTATAAGCTTACGTAAAATTTAGACATGCGACATACATTCTAACGCTCTGACAAGCTGCTTTCATCCAACTGTGTGTGAGCAACAAAATATTTGTGGCTCACAAACCGCATCTTCGTAAGGTATGATGAACCTTGTAGTAAAAAAACACGAAACAAGCGATAGTGTTGAAGCGATTCGTGTACGAACGCGTCCAGTACCTTGTAGGTACTAGAGGACAAGAAGATATGGATAGTATTTGCAAATTTCCGGCTACCAGATATAATAATATAATTATATATATATATAATAATAATATAATATAATATTCTTTTGAAATAAATTGAGTTACCAGTAAGGTTGGTGCGTAGCAGTCTACTCAACTGATTCACGCGGAGTATTCTGAGCAACGCAATTGTACCAAGAACACAATCATTAAATTGGGAAGGCTTGTAAAAAACAACAGAGTTCGAAGTGCCCATGGTGCTTACGTCATTGATGTACGTGACAAAATGGACGGGAAGAGCAGACTGCGAGTGGGAAAGCGTAATGTAAGATGACGATGGGATATCTGAGGTTTCGGCTTCATAGCTCATGAATCCTGCTCGGTTCTAAGATTGAGTCCCTCCCCCTTTACCCTTCTAAGGATGACGATGCGAACCAATTGTCGTCTCCTGGACTGGCCTCAAAGTGTTTTGTAAGCCACTGGTGCAAACGAGACTGATCTCTACGAATATACAGGGTACATCGACTTTAAATTGGCTTATGCTCTTTTCGGCCTCCTTCTAGTCTGTCTAATCAATAGCTCGTCCACATGTGACATCTATCCAAGATTGAACTCAAGATTAAACAAACATGCTGACAGGACAGTTTGTTGAGCTTTGAGACCGCTACCGCAGTAGATTCAACTACAGCTGTTAGGAGGATAGCTGTGGCCTTCGTTCACAGTTAATTGTTCGAGGTGGAGGGATTGCAACCCCCTCTTGTTTGTGGGATCAACTTGGAAGGCAACGGTTCTCACTGGTAAAACACACAGTTCAAACAAGACAGCTTCTGGCCATTCCAGCAACCTGTAAAGCTCAAGATACGGTCAGTACTAATTAACGCTAGCACATAGTCCTCAGTGTCCGTGTGCGTGAAGACTAAAAAATTGGTTACCCGGAGGGCATTCATTCACTGAGAACCTGCAAGCAATGTCTGGGACGTCCAAAATCTCCACACCGCCGGAAGCAGTTTATATCTACTGTGATTTGAAAATAAGAAATGATAAGTAGCCTGTACAAACAAACGATCCAAAGTAATTGGGTGAATTAGGTGTGAGACTGCTTCGCAAATGACAGTAGGCAATAGAATAGAATACTGGAGGGCATGCAACATAGACAGCCGCCTAACCTCCTCTGTCAAGAAAAACAACACACTTTTGCCGTCTGTCTTAGAACTACTTGGGAGTCAGTAACCTTGACTACACAAGCCTTCCGCAAGAGCAGAGTTTAGTTTATCCAGTTTTTTTTTGCAAAATCTAAGGTCGTGACTATAAATATACTTGGCATAGTTAACTTTAAAGGAACGTTTGCTCACCTCACATTGTGAGGGAGACTATTCGTTCAAACAGCTACTAAAGAAATGAAACATACCCTGCTGTAGCCAGACGAGGTTTTAGAGCATTTTGTAGAATCGAGCGAATCAAAGCCGGCCGGTTATGAATAACGCAACGAGTAAACAAGGAGTATATTGTCGACCCGCGAGGTCAACGTGAGAGCGAACGAATAACAAGACGAAACGGTAACAGAGCGGAACGACAAGCGAGCACGCAGCGGGGTCGTACGTTCGAGTGCGCGGGGTACTTGTCGGTATCCATACTCGTTCAAACAAATGTTTAAGCACATACAAAAGTTGGAAACCAAAAGAGTACAAATGGCAATCGTAGCTCTAACACAGTTAGTAATAAACAAATAGGGTCGCTACAGTTGCATTCTTCATAAGTGCTACGGGACGACTAAAACGAAGTTCCTGATTTAGCTTTAGTGGTGATGAAACGATATTCCACCTGTATTAAGAAGGAACCGCAGTAATATTTATATTATCATCAACTACAATTTTTAACAAAGCGACACAAGTCTTGGGAAGTTTCGGGTGAGTTTCTTCTTACGCAGAATTAGTACGATGGATGCGATGGTTACACTGGGCTTGAACATCAGTAAATTCATATGACGCCGCATTAAACCTCAACTTACTTCACTTATTTTCAACGACCGTGAGCCCAGCGAGAGTGCACTATGGTTCGGGCTACTCTTCACGCCAACAGTAATCTAGAATGGTTTGGAAGGAAAGAATATTAGTAGGTAAACACAGATAGAGTAAAGGAAAATAAGACTTGAAGTGTTGTGAATGCATTTCTTTAGTGAACTGGGTGCGTTACAATTCCGGATAGTCTCTCTAACCAGCGGTTTGAGCGAGTACGTGAGCTCTGTTAGTCCGCTTCTGGAACTGTATAAATAATGCTTTGTTGGCTCCTCTAATAATCAGAGGTTCTTTTTACATTAGTTTGTGTCATCCGCGTTCCAGTCAAGATGTGTTCAGAACTACCAAGGCACCAGATTTTCTACGCAATTTATAGAGAATCATAGAAAGGTTCTTAGTATCTGAAGCCTGTGCAATCACTATGTGTGTCAGTTGAGGCTTATTTGCATACATCAAATCCGGAACGAAATAAACTGGATTGAAAAGAGCAATGTCCATCCCGCCGCATAGAGCACACTAGATTTCCCGATGGCACGCATCTGAACGCTTCAGTCCATTTTCGGGGTACTTTCGATGACCTTGTGTAATCACTGAGTTTTTAACGGATGGCCAAGTTTGCGGTTTTCTGGACAACTGTAGAAAAACATTCAGAGAAAATGACTTCTCAAGAGCATTATTCTGATAAGCATATTCCTTGAATATTAAAAACATACAGGGTTGGCCACTCAGCTTTGCCGCCACTGTAAGACCCTCCTCCAGGAAGGCAACAGTAGAAGCACCTCTGGGGTTTCGTAGTTAAATGTGAACGGGCAAAATGAAGATACACGTTTCAACGGTGGTTCTCGAATCAGATGAGTCACTGATTGCTAAAGAGCACAGCACACTGGTCACTTGGCACCGCCGCAACTCCCACAGAAATATTATTACAGAGAACATTCTCACTCTGAGGTTCGGATCTCCAGCGGTCACGGAAAAATTGGCAATAGTCCATTGTGAATCGTATCAATGATTTGCACTAGTCCTGTGTCATACTTAAACACGGAGAGTGAGGCAGAGTGTCACAGTGTATGACATAGTTCTTTACTAGGACGGTAATCCAACGTGATCCACAATTTGAAAGTGTAATCATGGTTATTCCGGCAATTTAAGTTGATCAAAGTGAGCCAGGGACTATGGTGTAAAATAACAGTGTGTCAGTACGTAATTTTCAAAGTATTTAGGAATGGCTGATATATGAAGGTTAACTAAAGAATCAGAAACAAAATTAAGCTCGAAGTACTTAAAGTAAACGTTGAGAGTAAGAAGCAAAAGCCATTGAGAATTCCGTATCTCTGCGTATAAAACTGCAAGTTCTCCAGTGTTAGGCTGAAGAGGGAAAGTACGTATAATACTTGAACTAATGTGGCAAGTCGTTATTCAAGCATGCAATGAGAACTAGTGCAGAAATAGCGAATGTAAGAAGGACGGAAAGAACGTGCCAAGCCTAACAGAGAAACAGCCTGTTCTAAAGTCTGCTTTTCAGTACTTCAAGTTAGACGGCGTGGCCTACACACTAGGCAATAAATAGCGTGGATGATTAGAAAACGTCAGGATCGAGAAGCCAGATCTAAGCTGATGTTACCTAAACTAGCGTAAATTGAGCTGTCACCCTTTCGTCTTTAGGCTCGGTTTTCAGGTCTCGAACCTTCATCGTTGTGCGACGTTTCACTGTTCTTAAGAGTAACTTGTTCTTCTGAAAAACGGGTGACCAGCTGTCACCCTATTATAAAGATGCGGTCGAGTGAACCGGTTATACTGAAGCTGGAAGCAGTTAGAGTAAAACTGATAAGACGGATGTTTAGGTAATCGTATATTATTGTTAGCTTTCCCAGCACAAGTCACTGCAGCATCATCCAAATCACGACAATATAGTCTACGACACTCAATTATATTTTGAACATGTAATAATTCCGTGAAAGTGACTTGTGTAATAAACTGCGGGTATCTTATGATACTAAGGTGCCTTTCAGAGATCGCTTCAAACAGCACAGGGATTTGAATGGTAATTTAATTTTGCCACCCTGAGCAATATATATGGTCTGTGGGTAAGCATGCTGAACCCTGCTGCGGCCCATGTGGTTTACAATTGAGCGGGTAGGTTGTAAGAACAGATGCACTTAGTCTTACGTAGCTTCGTGTGTATACTCGCTTGCGTACAGTGAGCATGAGTTTGGACTCGGCGTAAAAGTGATGTCTATTATATGCTACCGAAAACGTTAAAAATACGTAGGCTTGTTACCACTGATAGAAATACGAATTCAAGAAGAAGGCTGAGAGTCACTTTGGAAAGTGGCTTTGTTGCAGTGTTACAGATGTTTTTAACGGTACAAAAAAATGTCCAGTGAAATTGTGGATGGAAAGTTATTAATTTTCATCGCATTCCCGGACCACCAGTAGTGCTTTTGACAAATCGTTAAACGTTCCACTATAACGTTTGCAAAAGGACGATAAGACGTGAATATGAACCTGTTTGAATATAAACTCGAAAATTTTCGTTAATTTGCAAAACAAGCCGCGCTGGAATTGGGTGAAACGGACCTCAAGACTGGCAAACGATTTAGTCGTTAATCCAGCTGGAGTGTTTTTAAAAGGAAAAGCCATTAATCAGCGAACAAACCTCGCAATCAAAGAAAGAATTTCAGCCGACTGAATTGAAGGAGATAAAAGACCAACTGTATCGATTTACACATAGGAAACAATAGGCAAAAGGTGAAACTGTGCCAACATAAGAGGTTGTTTACTACTGATCTTATTTTGTTGATTGAATGTACGTTATCGAATCTAAAGACCCACAACCATTGCCACAGATAACCGTATGAAATAGGTGTCAACATGCATGACAGTGGCGCGTTCGTCTAGATAGGAGACCTGCTAAAGGCATTCAAACTGAAATCGTCTGAGAGATTCTCGGACATATGGGCCAGCATCTCTGGTGAATATGTCGCATAAGCTACGCAATCCGCGCTCGGGGATGAGAAGCAGATTCAACTTCAATGAAGAATTGAGGCACCTTGATTAACTGGTGTTTTGTCGTAAAGTAGCCAGCTGATTTATATTGGAAAAAGTCTGTTAGCTGATGTGGTCAGCTTCAGGATGAGATGTGTCGAATACATTTCCTTCGTGAGTCCGTCAGAAGGTGACAGTTGAAATCAAAGCATAGAACTTTCATTAACGAGTTGTTGTTGGGCTTCGTGTGAAGAACACATTAACAATTTGTGGTAGGTGGATAGGGTGGAGTGTGGACATTCCAATAACTGATAGAATCATCTAATACCGACGTACTCAGTGACTCTTTTGTATCCAAAAGCTATATATATATACTGTCCATAATGGCAGCGCTTTGTATAAGGAGAATGTGACGGACTGGGGTCCACTATCTACAACTTGCTGGACGACATCACCAACTGATGGATTGGACTAATCGGTAGTGTGAGAGAAAGTGGCGCGTCTGATGGTCTGAAGACAGATAAAGAAGTTTTACAGCGTTGCCTAAACCCTCTTTAACACCAATAAATGCATGCAATGCAACTTAACTCAATGTGGTCTTCTTGGTGACATCTAGAGTCAAACAATCAAAGAGGTTGACACACCAACGTAATTCGGAATGCTACGATGAAAATAGTGAACAACTCAAAGGGAACGGAGAAATTGTTTCATTGTGTATGACTTTTTGGCAGAACGGGATCGTACTAACTTGGTACACTCGAGCTTCTTATACGACAGACAAAATGATCTAGTGAACCTATATCAAAGATATGTTTGAATATGTGCATACTAAAGTCATAGCGTTGAAAGCGTTGCAATACTCTACACATGTACTCGGCATTCTATCACTTACTCACTGACATTCAAGCCGTCATTCAGGTGGACTTAGACAAATTTCAATCCTCACAACACCTCGTTACTGGAACGCTGGAATGTTGTACGTATCACGACGTAGCCCAAACAATGCACGAAGAAACTCATGAAACCTACATTAATGGTTACTGCTGTTTCAGAGAAAGCCAGTGATGTAACCAGGATGTAAAAGCATTCACGGATATGGACCAGCAGTTTTCAGCACGTATTCTTTGAACACGTCCAAAGTAAAGGCCCGAATGTGTGTGAGTAGTGTTGTTTATTACAGTGTGGAAAAACGCGCTTGCGTTTTTTTCTTTCAGGCGCTAGCCCTATATATATATATATATATATATATATATATATATATTACTGCCTTGGTCATCTACTGCAAATTGGTCAATGATCACCGTTACTAACCCTTCATTCTTCTTTACGATGCTTACTTTCAGTTATGCTCCCACCTTCTTAATGCGTTCTCATTACTCTCACTTACAGTTTGCTTTTGTGAATCCAGCATATACTGGTTGATCACGTTCCATCCACGTCAATTGTTGGTTGACTGATGTACACGTGAGACTTGAATCACTTGCTAATCCATCTAGCATCTCGTTTCCTTATTTGATTACCTATCTCTTTTCCTGGTGCATTGAAAAAATCTAAATATTCAGGCATGTCTCACATGCAACCAGGAACAGGAGATGATTGCTGATTGCATAGGCATTACCATCTTGCCAAGATACATCTCATCGTTTATCCAGTTAATTGTCATTTTTTGTATCTAACTAATGAGAACGAATTTTTTTCTATTTCACGCAACAACTTGTGCATTATTCAAATAGACAAGTTCGTGCGCTTCAATTCGTTTTATTTAAGTAGCTGTTAGAATGTATATATCTTACCTCACAACACCACAGTTTTCGTAGACTAGGTACACACGGGGCGCCTCAGTGTTAGTGCCTTCCATCAGGATAGTCGTTCACATCTGTGATTTCGAAGTGGTTAGTAAAAATCGCACCTCTAGAAGCCTGCTCTTCCGTTAACACATTCTGTCTTCACTTGCAAATCATACCTGGTTCAAGTGTTGAGGTCCGTCTGCCTTTGTTTTTTCAACTACTAATGGAACTAGAGTGAACTTTTTGAAGTCAACGATGAGACTTAAGCTAACTGTTGTTTATAGTGCAACTGGTTCTCCCAGATTGGCGTGGTTTGATGGTTTCTTCCCTAGGAATGCCAACTCTGATCTTCATCACAACAACGATGTTGACAACTCGCCTGTGCACGTGGTTTTCCATGAGAAGTCTTAAACACGCCTGCGGAGAGTACACGGTGATCTCGTTTTGTTTCGAGATCGTCAATGATAACGATTTCCAAAGAGTGTAGAGAGGACATCTTTCAGGTTGGTACATACTTCAACAGGATAGTGTAGAATAAGTTCATCTCAAGTCGGAGATTGGTAACCGATAGACTCTCACTGATGAGCACCTTAGGAGGATGCGATCTACTCCTTCCATCCTATCAGCGTATGAAGTCAGATACAAGTTAAGTAAAACGTGAGATATCTATTATGTGGACAAACGCACCGGCATGGATTCTTAGGAATCCACGCACGATAAAGTGGGAAGGTTAAGTTTCGAGTGTTAGGAATTTCCCATCGGTATCAAGGGTGACCCGTGTAAGTTGCACATCAGGTAGCTCAAATTTTCAAGGTCTGGAGATGTTACGACAAGGCACTTTGCACTCAGAAGTGGGGCATACCTTGGCGCCCACTTACGGTCACCCATGGGAAAGCTCAGCTGAACGTAAAGCCTGGAAACAGTTTTTGTTGTGGAGCTGATAGTTAAACATTATAATCCGTTTCTTCGATGGACTGTTCCTCAAATGATGCGGCCGAGGGGCGTCGATCAGTGAAGTGAACAAATCACTCTTATCTGCATTATCGGACTGAATAGTAAAACAGACGCCAGTGACAAACTGAGAGATAAAATCCAGCCGTTTTGGATTTTTCGCGGATTTTTCGCAGGTCTAGCGTTCAAAGCATAATTGAAAGACCCGTTATGTGTAAAAATATCGAAGCGCATGCTGTTTAACTGATGACAGAAATAACGACTGAGCAAGCAACCGTTTGAAATTTATAAACCAAGTAGTACGTGCTTTGTTTTGGAGGCTATAAATACTTGAGAAAGAACCAAGTTCAGCCCAGTCATTGGTGTATCTTTAAAGAACTGCGCCTACGTAATCCTGAGAAGCGTTGACGATGAAATGAAATAGGTATCGGGATCGGTATTTACGTATGCTTGCGGTTTCACTGAAAACGTGCTGCATTTTCTGGAAGGCCTGGAGTGCAAGGGTGTGGTAATAAGACTACACTGGTTTGGCACCTGAAATCCGTCAGACATTACGCTATGTTTGTGCATTTGCAAATGAGCTGCGGTAGTTATTCAGTATTGAGGAAACATGATAGAACCTGATGAAAGATGATTCCGTTCACCTTAATTTTTTATATATCACGGACTAGCGCGCTGTAAGTCCACCAACTTGCTAGGTATTTCCAAAGAAGAAACACCTAACTGACATTTAACGACGTTCTCGGTGATACCACACTCGTTCAAACCTCCAAAATGTTTCATATACTCAGATTCGACCTTACTAGCAATTAGGGCATCAGTGCTTTAGATGTATAAATAATTTGATTTTGCTACTACAGCTCTAAAATGATTACGATGCATTACTAAGAGTGAATGAAATTCAAATCATCTCAAACAAACTAAATTTTGCAGCGATGCCCCTCTTGGGTACATTCCTAAGGGCTAGTAAAATTGAATAGTACGCCCCAACCAACAGTAAGTTTGAAAACTATTGACTTACGAAGGCCATTCGGGATGAGAAGGATGAGACAGCAATCTGGTGTACCTGCTTTGTCTACCGTCCGATGTGATGAGGTCCAAACAGATTTAATAGTCGAGTGATTCCATGCACCATATGTTCGGGCTTCGTTTTGGCGGTGAGCAATTTCTACCGTACCACTTAGCTGGATCAGATCGTGATTAGATTGTTTTTCTTAAATATGTCAGTGAAAAACATCTGAGCATTGGGGATGAAGAAGCAGTTGAGTACTCAACTTAAACCGATTCTATGTGATGTGTGTTTCATCTTTTGTATCGATTTTGCTCTTGGAAGGTGTGTGTGGCCCGTACACATGCCAAGGATCTTTAGCGCCTGATGTACTAATGCTGACTTCGGTGTCGGAGGCCGCCAAGAAACGCTGTTGATGAAGGCTGTTGACTGTCTAAAGTTGAAGACTCAAGCGTGCACCAGTATCAGTTGTACCCGTTATTCACTGGGTATTTTGGAAGGAAGGGACTGGACGTAACAGAAAAAGTGAGATCGGGCCCACGGTGTTAACGGACGGTTCAATCTGTGTATCACGCACATAACTTATTTGTGCGGAGTTTTGCTTTTACTGTGGTCGTTAAGCTGATAGAAGCTTACTTTAAGTAATTAGCTGTAAAAATTTCATCTTCCAGATTGAGAAACTCTTGGTAGGAATCTTGCTATGTATGCGAAACAATTGTGTGACGTAAATCCTGGAGGAGAAGTTCTTACAAAATCAGCCCGTTGACAGCCTGGTTGCTTGACAATTTTGTCATTTGATAAAGGAACGGTAGGGACGCATGTGCGGCCTCCCAACTCACAGTCCGAAAGAAATGCTTGTAGATTCTTTCTCTGCAAATAACAGATGATCTGCTGCAATTGTAAAGATTTCCTTGCTGAATTTTATGGGCGCCATTCACGATGTTTGCAGCTATAACTTATGCTAATAAAGAGCCTATATATTTACACACAGTTCAGTGTGAGTTGATGTGTCGAAATTGATCTAATTTGTGATAACACAACCAACATCATCATCATCATCATCATAGACAGCAATACATCAGTGGTTCACACTGATGCTTGACTGCCACACAACCACGAAGAACAAAGAAAAAAAACTTATATAGGAAGAAAGAAGAAAACAGAGGAGGGGAGGGGAAGTGGACCTAACTACTAAAAATAGCTACGTCTATATTCAAACATACAACATCAAGGCGCCTACACCTTGCAAACAAACAACCGAGCTGTGAGTGAGTCTCCGCTGCAAAACTCGTGAAAATCAATCAGGATGTATTACACTCTTGTTTATTGTCGGGAGGCAGGTGACTGACAATGAACAAAGTAATAAGTATCAAACTACTGTGAAAATTACAGGAAAAACAATGTGTTAAACGAACAGAGAAAATGCGTGTGTGCAAGAATAAATATTCGGACTCGCCACCTTTCAATGGACCGGTCGATACAACACAGCAACTAGCGAAAGGATTTAATTCACAATAAAGCCGTTGGCTAATTCAGTACGGCAAATTCGCAAAATTTTGATTTTGATTATAACTTTCAAATTTAGCTGTTACAATCGGGTGAACTATCTAATCAGGGTCTAGGTAGCACCCAACCACGACGTATTCAACCACAGAGACGGCAAGGTGCGCGTATTAGACGTGCATTGTGAGCTATTGTAAATTCATCCAACGTTGCATAATTAAGGACAGAGCGGCTTTTATGAATTGCACATAGAAATGAAGCAAAAATATAAAAGTTTACAAACTGTGTAACAGACCACCAGTTCGTCGAAAGTTGTGACGACACACTGACAGAACAGATCGAATCATGCGATAGAGAAAAATGGAGCGTACCCCCAGGGCGGCTGTTGCAAGTTACCTCAGCTACGTCTGAAGAAGCACACAGATATCGCTTTCTACGCACGAGTTTATTTCTCGAGCTTCGTAGCCCCAGTGGTTTACGTGGCTGGAGTACCTACACAAATCTGAATGCTCAGCTCCGCGATAGCTTGCTTATTCCTCAAATGACTGTGTCAGAAGTGGATGACGACGGGGACGGGTTATACGATCGTGTAACTATACGCTCAAAATTTCGTACCAATGATATTATTACCGGAGTTTACGCTCTACTTTTCTTCGAAGTTCACTTAAAGGAGCAGCTGATGGTTACAATTCAAACTCCCGTGTTAATTCAGTTTGTCGGCCCGGACAAAATGGGTGGTCTCAAGTACAGTCACATAGGTTCGCTGTCCTTGTACCAGATGCAGCCCTTGGTTCAGGGTCAGACGTATAATGAATATAATGTGA
>LOND01003089.1:20669-36084 GCA_014220965.1 Paragonimus kellicotti | reverse complement strand
GCTTTTATGAATTGCACATAGAAATGAAGCAAAAATATAAAAGTTTACAAACTGTGTAACAGACCACCAGTTCGTCGAAAGTTGTGACGACACACTGACAGAACAGATCGAATCATGCGATAGAGAAAAATGGAGCGTACCCCCAGGGCGGTTGTTGCAAGTTATGACGCAACCTTGGTCAGAATCTTACCATCCTATCAGAAACTTCGTTGGTCTGTTTGTACAGGCTGACATTTTTAGAAGCAATATTACATAGGCTCTACACACCGATTCTGTGTTGGCAGAAGGTGCTGACGCAACCAACCGGACCATAGAATTGATATCGTTCGCAACACCTTGTAAAATATCCGTATAGCAATAGCTTGTGCATGGTTTTAATGCCTTGGCGTATACGTATATGACTGAATTTTCCGTGTAGTCGGCTGCTGAGAATACACAAAGACCTGCGCACACCGATATTTGTCATCTTGCTCTTCTGAGGACATGGATAAACAGCACCCGGTGTTTTAAGCAAAAATGTTAGCAGATTTTGGGATCTACGGGTCAAGTTCATGTATATGCACGTACATTTTCATTTCTCAGCCTTAGCTGTGGATATTTTGGCTCTATCTACCGGTAAGCGGGGAGATGACTCTTCTGCTGTTAATTCAGTTTGTCGGCCCGGACAAAATGGGTGGTCTCAAGTACAGTCACATAGGTTCGCTGTCCTTGTACCAGATGCAGCCCTTGGTTCAGGGTCAGACGTATAATGAATATAATGTGAGTTGACAACTGTTCACCAATTGATAAAACCAATATGATCCAAAATTTCATTTTATTTGATTCAGTCGCATAGCATGTGATTTTGTGGTCGTTTGAATTCATCAACGTAGGGTAGAAGCCAGGCCCTCTGTTCTCATACTTTGTTGGGCTAGTTTTTCATTGAAAAGAGTCCTACTGATTTAGTCTCACGAACAATGATCGTCAAGGTTGGCCGTTTTGCCCCATTAAAATTTTTCATGTGAATTACAATGAAGAACTGCTTACGACGTATATAGTGCTTGGAGAACTGCTGACTGATGTTGCCTGGTAATACGAACCACAACTAGCTGACAATTCTGAGCCAACACAGATGCAGTATGAGGATACTTCGCGTCCTGCTGAATACTATGCGTGATACTTGATAGATTCAAAATGCTATTTTAAAACTGCAGCGTTTACGCAGATTTATTTTCGGACAATAAAGTTATGGAAGCTGACCTTCGCTTCGTTCATTAAAAAGCCGCATTAGCAGAGTCGGTGGTAAAGAAAACAACGTACCCACTCGTGTTTTCAAGACTAGAGTGGACTTTGCCAAGTTAACTCATTTTTATTAAATAAGGCTGATTCACTCTGTAACCTAAGTAGCACATACGTATGGCTACTATGACAGCAGTATTACTCTGCTGCTGTAAAAGGGCAGGTCTGTTTAAACTACAGGATTTAAACCGTTTCAGTAAGAATGGTTATTGGATTCAACGTTTAGTCGCACGCATCTAATGGCACCCGTCGGTCTACGATGATGAATTTGGGATACAGATTTTTTGTGACAAATTTCCTTGGTTAACGACGCAAAAGTTTGTGCGGTTAAGTCACGTGCTAAGAAAACCAATTGTCTCCCATGCTGAGCGCTTTCCGCTGATCCCACAGACGACTGACGTACCTAATGTACGAAAATGTGGAGGTTTACCAGCAAGCCAATATGTCTAAAATTAGGCAAATCCGAATTATCAGATCTGAACATTCATTCACTTTCGCTTGTGAGCATTGATTAAGCTAATCGATCGTCTTCATTAGAATCTATTTATCACTTGTTAACTCCAATCGACAATTTGGTAACGCCTAATATGAGATCAGCGGCACGGTGCTCAACATGTTTGCTTCATAGGAGCGTGACCAGTGTTAAATTCCGGCCGTAACAAAAAACATTTCATTCATCTGTCGGATCGAGTGTGCCTTGATTTGATGACTCTATGGAAAATGGTGGTGTGAATGCTGCAGTTGTTTGTCTTGGTTGTTTGAATTTTAGACCGTTAATGAAGTAGACTAATGAAAATTACAACATTGTTGTTCTGCAGATGTTTGCGAGTTGAATGCAGGCAACTGGCTGAACGGTGTGGGTTCAGACAGAATTTTATAACTCGTGTCCTTTTCTCCTTTCATCATTTTGCTCCGCCTAAGGCTGATGTATTTTTGGACTGAATCGCTTGCACGGTACTCTCAATATGACCTGTTGATGTGTTGTTTCCAATGATGATAAAATAATCGTGTGTTACATTATACGTTACTGAAAACAATTTAAATTACTGTTGGAGATAAAGTAATGATATGTTGCACGCCTAGTTGTCCGAAAATAGAAAACGTGAATATACACCTGTATATGTGTCTGCATGCAGGCATGCCTCACTCTTAACGAATTTCGCCTATGAATCGTACAGTCGAAGGTTCCGAGTTCCGGCTGTTAAGTTTGTTCCTATCTGGGACTTGGGTAGCTTTTGATCAACACTCCATACAAAGAACACTTTTTGGTGTTAATGTTTGAAGACTGAGTTGAAGGAGAGTACAAGTAATCAAGAACTTACAAGAAGTCTACGGTAACTAAGCAGCATTCCAAACGGAACGGAACCGTTCTCATGCATATAAGGACAGCTATTATACACCACCTTCTCACTGAATGCATAAGTTGAAATTCTATGGGCTGCGAGGAAAACTCATTTCACAGGAACACAAACAACTCAGTGGATTTATTGGTAGTACGCGCAATTGGTTTGAGCTCAATGCTGCAAGCATCCAGTCGACCATAACGAAATACAGGAATTCATCGTTATCATTATCATCATCATTATAGATAACATTACATTGTTTAAATGCCGCAGGACCAATGATGAAAAGAGCAGGCCTGGCCAGAAGTTAGAAAAAAGGAAGGAAAAGGGACTTTAATTAAAATAACTGCGTTTTTGTATTGAAAAATAAAGCAACGCGGTATCCTGCATCTTGGATGAATGCAGCCACTCGGATTGCTGCTTTTCATTGGTTATGACGACACTGACTCGAACTAGTTACTGTAACGTTTCCTGACTTACCCCCACTCGAAAACAGCACTCCACGACCGGATTTGTTCATCTTCATCATTGTCATTATGCATAAGCAAGTCTGAACGTGGGTTCGGACCGGCAACCTTTCCATCCACATTAGCTGGTTATGAACACGCTGCGCATCAGTTACACAAAAATGCTAGCAAAAGCTATGCGCATAGATGCGGTTGCCCACCGGCCAAAACTGTTCATTTGTGGCGCGAATGGTTGCCGGTCCGACTCCCCATTCAGACTGTTTCAACCAAATGAGGCCAGATGAGAATAAAACTGATCACGGAGTATCGGTTCGAGGTTGAGCAGCAAGGAACATTATAAAACAACAGGATAACTTTGTGAGTCCATTACTAGGAGGTCTTTCTAATCCGGCCGATAGTACAACTTACACTTTCACACGGATAGTTTGAGTTGGGCCTGAATAGACTATTGTTCTGAATGGCGTTATGTGTCACTTAGTACGCAGAGCATATATGAACATATATGAACCGGATTAAAATTATGCCTTCATTGCGTTCAGCTGGCTTATTGTTCAGCATTAAGTAGTGTGACAATTTTAGGAGTTCCGAAATGTACAATTTTGACAGCTGTGAATGTTGGCTATACAACAGAAATGTAACCGTTGGCGGAATCCATTTAACATTAAACAGCATATGCTTTACCCGTTGAGATACGAAGCCATGTCGAAGGTTGATAAACCCCACAATTCTTCTTGGTTATTTGTCTTAACTGATAGCTACAAGAGTGTTAAATACTACACAACTTCCGGTTTTATATGAATGTGTAAAACATCCATTTTGCTCTGCAAACATTCCACAGTTGTCCATTTTCATTCATTATGTTTTGATATACTTACTTGTAAGTGACGAAAGCTCCAGGCTAGCAACAACGTGGTTCACCGCATCATTTTCAGAATGAGCATATCCTTTGTGTTTGCTAGACGTGGTCCATGAGTTCGATTAGGGGGACAGTGTTGCGAGCCGGTTTTAGGAGCAAGATGATTTAAAAAGACATTCCAAGAAATCGTTTATATCCAAAAACGTCTTTTCCCTTTCACGCACCATGTTTGCAAAAAGGCCTTTACTTTTTTTTCTTGCATATGTCTATAACTTAACTTTCAAAAACAAATGTTAGTACCCAACCTAAACTTTGAATATGACATATTTAAATAAAACTGTCACTTGAAAAAAAGTTCCAACTGAAATATCGAATGACAACTCCGAAAGTAGTCATCGAAATTTAGCAACGGTAATTACATCATCTTTACAAAAATTCCTTGTTTAATCGACGCACGTTCGATCCTACACTACGCGTCATTTTTATCGGTTTTCATGAATACAGTCGAAAAACATAATAGCAGCCAGAATCGCAGCCATACGCGTTACTAATGGGCTGAAATATAGATGAAATCGGCAGTGGTGCGAACTTGCCTGAAATAAAGAGCCATAACGATCAAATGAATTTAATACTGTTTGTGTGCATGTCGTGTTGCTTTGGACAGTCTAGAAAGGAAGATCGACAGGTGCAATGAATTTGGAAAATCAATAACTGTAATAGTGTGTATATGAAAGTGTTGTATAACAGACAGCCTCGTTTGTGAGTAGTATAGTGCGTACATTTTAGAACTAAAGGGCAAGCCTCAACGTCAGGAAGACGATGGACCAGAAGCGACTATCGGAATAGTGTGTACACACTATGGGAGAAGTGCCACCAGGGCGAATGACAACGTACTGCTACCCAATGTATGTGAATGCACGTCAGCCGTGCAAATGAGTGTACGTGTTCGTGGTCCTATGTTTTAACATAACTTGTACGGGAGTTCGTGCAATAAACAACTTTGCAGGCTAGGCGTTTTTTGGGTTACAACAGAAAATGCTCGAGACAACCAAGTAAGCCTTCGGGTAGGAGGAAACAAACCCAATCAAGAGACAGTCAAATATACGGCGTGCACATTATTGCATGCAACAGATAACAGTTGACAAGAGGCAATTGTGAAATATCGAAAGGAAGTTCGTCCTACCAAAATAATGTTGATGTCCTTGTAATATGACTATCTAACTGAGATATATGGACCGAGGTTTTGTTTGTAACAATAAATTACTGATGCTGTTACAACAGACTCCGGTGTAGTGTTCTAGCCATAGGATCAAAAATGCTCCATTTCCTTAGGATCGAACAAGAAACACAGATAAAGAATGTAAACTCATCATCATCATCATCATCATCATCATCATCATCATCATCATATCAGCCATGAGCCTGACCAAAAGGTACTGTGGCTCGGGCTGCCGCTCACCTCAACAGTGACGTGGAATATCCTAGAAGAAAACGTTACTAAGAAGGTTGAAAATTAATAGAAGTCTAAGAACTAGAAATGGTATGGATGCAGGTACGCCATTGACTGCGACACGCCGCCATCTCGGATAGCGTCTCTAACCAGCCGAGATCGAGATCACTGTTCATTCAGCATGACAAGGTGAGTTCACCATACACATATAAGGTAACTCATTACATACATAGTTTCACCCATTGACGCCTACAAAATCCACTCTCAACAGAGTTATGGTGCACGCATATTTTAGCATAATTTTAACTTTGTCTATTGACCAAATGGCAACCTGCACCCATTTTTGGCAAATTATTGACACGTGGTACTCAGGAAAGTGCTGGGACAATGATAGTCTAACCTTACATTCTGCCGTGGAAAACTGGCGCCCTTTGAGGATAACAGACGGAAGTAATTTTACTTCTAATCACACCCTGAGTGGCCTTGTGCCTTTTCTATACCAGATTTGCGATGACACGTGAGTAGACTGTCTGTCCTCTCCAGGTGTCCCATGTGTGTCTTTTCTGGCTCAGCGGCACAAAAGAGCAAGGATGGATTGGGTGATTAGGTGATGTAAGTGGCGCGGTACCGTATGGAATGGAGTCAGTTAGACTGACAACACAAAACTCACCTCACTGCCTCGTGTTAGAAGATTCGTTGTCGCGACGGGCAAATATCCAAACATCTACGACAGGGTTCACTATCACAATAATTGCTATGTGCGGCTATGATCCAACTGTCTGGTTTTGTTTTCGATAGGTTGTTTTATGCATGCATGATGGATTGATCATATTAGTTTGCTTAAACCTTGAGGATTCTCTTAGGAACCGATTACTTGCGCTTCTTATCTGGGTTTCTCGTTTGATACGTTAATTCAGACGAAAGCACTTGGCCTTAACTGTAGTTTGAGAGTCATACAAAGCGATCGTCATTTCAAATCCGGTCTCTTGAAGACACAATCATTGCAAACGTTTTTATCCCTGAAAGAGGGTGCTGTAAGGCATGTATGTTAGGGAAGATAATGAAAAACAGAACAATTTCCAAGGCTTTTCTGTGTGACCTGAAACATAAGCGAAACAATCAAATTAAAAAGACACTTTGTACCGGTTCGCAAGGTTGGTTTTCTACTTTTCAATTGCAGTGATTCTGTTATCACTCATGATACCAGGTTGTTAGCAAACCTAGATAAAATGGAGCTTCCTAAGAGTATATTAAGTCAACCGAAATCGAACTTTGTACCATGTTGGTTTTAAGTTACATCGTTCCCGCTAAACATGCTGTTGTGAAGGCTTCCTGACCCATAAAGCAAACTTCCTCGATAATTATGGTGACTTTGAACTGCTTAGAAAGGTAGTGATGTGTAGTGTTCACGGTAGACATCATTACTTGAAAATCTTAAGAACACTTTTGCTATTTACTACACTGACTTTTATTAAGAAGTGATACTTAAAATGTTTGATATCTGACTAATACAACGACAGAGTGGCTCCTAACGGAAAGATGTTTCTTTGTTTGGTTGTTCTGTTATTCAAATTTTGTTTTTCGTTACTTTTTCAGATATCTCTGTTTGATGGACATGTGCGTCAACTATCCGATGTTCAAGTGAAATCCGTCGAAGAATTTTTGAGTAAAAGAAAAGGTATTTGAAAGAGTCTTACATTTCATTGTTTGTTTTTTTCTTATGTACGTTGGTATAACACGGACGTTCTCCTTTTGCATTGATGTTTTCGACCGCAATATTCAAGTTTTTGGTTACTTTGTTTAACGACAATTTACATGCATAAAAACGTTTGCATGTGGATATGAGGAGAAAGATTGATAATCACGCCACCTCGCCGTGAGTTTAATTGGTTAATTGGGCGAATGTAGGTCCAATATATGCAAGCTTGCTATACCGTTTGCTTGGCATACATAGCTTGAACAGCGTAAAAAACATCCTTGCGAATAACGCCACTAGGCAGACTGTTTACATACAACACGGAAAGACTTGACAGGAACCATTTAGCATTATGTGGTAATGAGATATTCAGACTTATCTGGCGCAAACATTCGGATAACTGACTCTATTAGAAGGCATACTGATAGTTTTGTTGTCAGTAACGGAGAAATTTTCACGTACGGAGAGGAAGAACCGCAGAACTTTTTGGAAGTCTCCGCACACAATTATGACGAACTTCATTATTGACAGCGCCATCTGACAGTAATTCTAACATCTTTACTCTTTACTTACTGTTGTGTTTGGTACAATAGCGTGCGGAAAAGTACGACAGTACGCCGCAGTTTTACAGGAAGAAGATTGAAATGTTTGGAGTAGGTGATCACACCGATAAACAAAATGAATTTTACTCAACAAGTAAAATAAAAAGGATGTCATATGCACCGCGGTTGTTCTCTCATTACCACCCTCAGATGTTGCCATTTTAATTCAATGACAAATTATTCTGTGTTGAACAAGATATCGCCCGATTTATTACTAGCGCAAGCTGTTAGTCGATGCATAAGAAATAAACTAATATAAGACCTTTTTTTCCTAAGAACACTACGGCAGTAACGAAGTCACATGATGAAGGTATCCTCAACATCTTCAGTGTCGTATACCGGAATTGTCTTCCGGGACGTTTTTTCGTTGACGGACAAATATATCGAACGAACGCCTTGGTGACATCACAAGCGTCCTAAATACAAATTGTTAGGGAAGAGGTACAGTGTATACAAGTCAAGTCTTCTGTAATCGTATAGTTTAGTATAAACTTTGGATCTCCCATCTGTGGTAATATCATCGCTGAGGATGACAAGATAGGTAACCTATTTGGGGAGCCATCGCATGGTTGCAGATAGCGTCGTTACACCAGGAGAGTTGGGGCGACAATAGCTAAGGCTCATGTAGTAATGAAAACTTATCAGATGACTTGGACTGTTACTGACTGTCGTGAACTCACTACATCTGCATCTCACCTAGAAGAAGTGTAGGAAACAAAGAAAGAAAATATTTGTTACCAACGGACCAATGAGATGATATACCTGAGTGTCCAGTAGAAAGAGTTTTTCAAAAGTGTTTTCAATGACTTATGAGCCTAATCACGTTATATATATATATATATATATATAGTACGGAAATTAAAAATTAATAATGGAAAAGCTCCTCATCAAGAACATAACATGTAGACAAGTAAACTGAAACTCATCTTTTAGATTTGATTTATAGCAGACAACCTATATACGCTTTGCATAAGTGACTTATTAACTGCATAAAATCTTGGTCCACCTTAAGAATCTCTTGTATATTGAGAGAACTAACAATCATGTGTATAGAATTGACTGAACCAGTTGTTCAAAATTTTATACTGGGTGGACTGATTGAAAGCTTAAATCTAGAAGAAATAAAAGTTATCTGTACGTTGTCGTGATGAAATTTCCATAACCGCACGGCGGCGCCTGGTGACAGATGTTATCAAAATTATAGTGGCCAAATTCGCCGTAGTGTGAGTCAGTGGTAGCTTGCCTTGGATCGATCAACTTGACTATTATTGGCAGCTGGATGAAACGACAATTTCAACAAATCCAGTTTATGACTTACCATCTAGGTTACTTAACCTCAACTGATTTTCGCATTAGCGTATCTGACTGAATATATCGATTTCACTTCTGTCATATTTTTTGGTGCCCTCAGTCTACCAACTAGTGACCTCTGTTCATGTATACTTGACTTCTGACCTATTGTCTACCGATTTGTTAATTCGCTTGCGTCTAACCTGCTTTAAATGCCACTAAATTTGTAACCGGTTCATCCGATTTGATGAATATTCCATGTCAGAAGGGAAACGTCACCACTAAATCAAATTATCGGTTGCTTACAAGTTGTTTTTTAACTTACGAATTCTCAGTCGTTCTCACACATATTGAAAAACTATTTGAGCGCAATGCATTCCCGCTTCCGTAAAATATCATGGATTCCATAAAACTTCTGGATACAGTAGTTGATGATGTTATGAAGTCAGGGATGTGAACGTCCCAGGTGAAGCCGTTAGTAGTTCAAAAGTTTTGGGAATATGTCAAATGCGTTTCTGAAATTATCGAGGGAGATTGACCTCCTTGTAAACGCTTGAGAGGGTCAGAACGAAAACGGTGTTGGATGGGTTACGATGGAGTAATGCGTTTTTATAGTGAGCTGCCGGATAGAAATCTCTGACTGGTGATCTGTGTAATCAGGTCGACTGCCAGTGCGGCGGTTCAGGGAAACTCAGGTTGAAACGGCAACGGACTATTTGTTTCCTGCCGTTACTTTTCAATGTTCGTCGACATTTCACCACCTCAGCCGACAGACTAAGTTCACCAAGCTTGTTTAATCAATCTGATGAATGTCGTTCATTCGTTGTGTGCCGTACAACGAAGAATGTCACAAGTTTCGAGCTCGACAACTATGGAGTGCTAGACTTGACAGCCATGAAGCACCAGCCGGACAATAAGGAGGTGAAAGCGGCAGAATAGTTCACGATGGAGGTCATGATATCCAAGAAAACGAACCGCATCCAAAGGATATTCTGGGGCCGTTTCACTTGCGGGAGATACGCTCACTGGCAGTACAAGTGCCTTATACACCACAGCACACTTGCGATCAAAACACTTAGTCTCCGTTCTTTTACATTACTTAGGTCATTGACACTAGCAGTACTTAGCAAACGTACCGTGCAAGCGTGGTGTTTCTTTAAACGAGCCGTGTTCACTCCGCAGGATATGAAATCACCTCGAGTAGTAAGTGAGGAAACAATCAATCGATGTGTCGAAGGAAGATGAAAATTAAGTTGCACATACTTATTACTCGTCTTCTTTGGTAGGGAAACCAAAGAGTTGATCTCGGTTCTGCAGGAATATCTGCTTCGAATGAAGTGTGGGTGGTGTTCAATTTTCAAATAACCTAAATCCCCGAATCTTCACTACTGATTCAAACCGTGCTCAGTTGGTTCAATGAAGACAGTAACTTCAACCTAACTGAGAAGTCCTGATCACGGGGTTATCGATTGGATAGAACAGAGTGATTCTGTTCATTCTCCTTTCGAAATGATCGGGCAAGCTGAACACTATTCATACAAGGTTGTGGTTGAGCGTTTGGATTTGATCATTCGGTCATGCCTATTGTGAGGTTGCTGGCGTTGTGGTTAACACGCTAGTCTCACAAGCACGAGGGTCAGAGTGCAAACTCCGATCCAGACAAGGATATGCACTACTGATGAGCTCTAATAAGAGCGAAACTCGAGTCTAGTGCTTCCTTTCGAAGTGGGCTAGCCGAAAGGCTCATCTGAATGCGAAGGCTGCGATCAAGTGTGGGTGGTGTTCAGTTTTGAACTAGAAAATTCATTCCAGGGCTATCGACAGCAAACGCTTCTGATAAGCCACGGCAATGAGAAGTTATTCATGTTGATAGACTTGCGGCTAAGTTGCTTCCATGTTTTAACCAACAGAAAACAGCATCCGCAGTTGGAGCCGAACAATACTGACTGAAACGAACAGAGTGATTCTGTCTATTCCGTTTTCGAAATGTCTGGATAAGCTGGACACCATTCACACAGGGTCACGGTTGAGCGTTTGGATATGATTATTTGGTCACGCCTATTGTGACACTGTCGACAGTGACAAAGCAGGAGCCTTAAACGGGTAGAACAAGCGCAAAAGCATTTAACATCGTTAAAGCTTAATTAGACAGACAAGGATTGATATTAATACAGTCGAATGATGAAGATACGTCCACAGCAACCACGAATATTAGTGACCGAGATGATTGGGTGATTATCAAACAGAAAGCAGCAGGATTGTGATTCCAGCATAACGGAACTACTAGACAATTGAGAAGAAAAGTATTACAAACGTCTTGTCTCTAGAATACCGGTAGCCGTATTTGTTAGATCAACGTAATCATACGGAAATTAGCCACAAACCATGTAATTGGATTAGAAGAACGATGGATAGATAGAAAAATAGACAAGCTGTACAACCGTTTCACAAGAATGCGACTTCACAGTCAATAGTTTGTCGGTAAAGAAAAATCGGATGGTGGACTGACTTTTGCTAAGGAGTGAAGAGGTTATATCCTTCATCCTTACTTTGGAGCAAACGTTTTCTCATTAGAGTAAGATCAAGGAACATTGTTAAAATGAAAGCCGTGAATGATGGCTTGGGAGGATGACAACTTCACTACTAAGGGGAATAACAACGCAACATAAATGTCTCAGTGGTGTGTTGAAGATTCTCCGTTCATGGAGGGTTCAGATTCCAATAAATCACGCTGGGATCCTGTTTGGAAACTAAACACCCAAGATAAACCATTTCCAGTTGTTCCTAAAGGATACATGTCTCCAGATGACACATACCGACCATTTTGGAACATACGACTTTCTTAAGCAAGCCTGAGTTGAAAAGAGAGGTACGATCCCGAGTCTTGAAGTTTCGACAATGCCAGCTGTTAAAGAAGACGTCCAAAATGCGTGCTGTCAAAAGCAGCCGAGTCCAGTGTCAGGGATTATGGAACTATGGTCAGCAGACCCTTTGAGACCTAACGCAGTCACAGCGAAAAAACCAACAGGTAATATGTATAACAGAACGATTTCCGCGTTGGATAGAGGCCACGAAGCATAAAGCCACTATGGTGGACGAAACGACGACAAAACTTACTGTAGAGATTCTTGGTCTATAAAAACCATTCTTATGCATCAAGTTCCACGCTCTGACAGTGAGGACCTTTGGACACACAAATACTATCCGGCTTTGAGTGACGCTTCATCACTAGCAGACAAACAGGCGGACAGAACGAAACAACTGGACCAGTAAGTAATGACCAACTTCTAAGGAAAGCTACTCTGAATCGGCACCCCCAGTGATGTTCTGTGCACACTGTGCGTCCTTGCGGGTAAATGTAAATAAAACACCGGTTTAATCTGCTGACACCATAGAGCCAAAAAGTTTATTTTTTTGGCAAGCTCACTGCTTATCGCAAGACAACCCACAAGGGGAAGAAGGTTAGTGAATAAGGTTTTGAGCGGTTTTCTAACCCGTATCAAGGAAGAGACACGCAACAAGATAGGAGGCAAACAGTGCACATTTTCAAGTGGTCTTAAGGTCTTACATAAGGACTACCAGAAACTAAGAAGGGATGTGCCTGAACAAAAGTTACCACCGAAGTTGCAAAAAGATGTTGATTGATGCGGGATCGTCTATACCTTACGTAACGATAGGAAGGAATAACAGGTGTATGACAGCCAACTAAGGAAATATTATTACTCGTTTAAGGTGGAAGCTCACGAGTTCAGGAAGCCTGGTAGAATTCATGGACAACAAGTCGATAGAAGAAACAGACTTTTAGAGAATAGGAATGTAACTGACATCTCATAATATTAGTGAGTAGTGCTATGAGCCAAGAAGGCAACTGACACAGGGACTTTTTGTTCAGAAAATCTATATGGTTGGTGTACACTTCTACATCAGTTCAAACACAAACTTTCATTTGTAACTTTCTATAAGCTACGGATGCCACAGATGGTAAGTGACAAACTCGTGTTTGGAAAACACCATTTTTGCTGGAGTGCATTCCAACTTTTCTCCGTGTACATTCTCACGGTTATTTCAACACCTTATCCGTCTCCACCTGACTAGTCGCTGGTAATGCAGCGTGGTTATTCATCTACATCAGTAATGAATCGTTTGAGTTTAGTGTAACTAGGATCTCTCCTTCCGATGTAACCATTAGATAGCGATAAAATCACTAAAAGTTTTGTGCATAATAAACAACGGAACGAAAACACATGCCCAACTGACCGCTAATCAGTTTGTTAAAAACTATTTTAACCACTATGTATGTAAAAACGTTCACGGTGGTGAATTTGCCTACACAATGTAAACGTTTTTTTAATGAACTACTGATAGCGTCTGTAGCCCTCTGGACCCGGTACTAGCAGCTTCTTGAATGATATGAAATTCTGAAAAAATAGTGGAAACGGCTGGTGGAATGACAAAATGATTAAAATTAGACAAACAGTCAGTTTAACATGAGACAATACATCAGATGGCAGTGGAACGAATAGCAATCGACAAATGAAAGCATCGATTTTTCGAATGAAACTGCAGATAAATAGTTGGAGTTATTTCACATGATTCGTGTCCTATATGCGCGTGCGGTCAAGTAGTACATCATGTACATTGCACAGTTTGCACTGTCGAGATATTAAGCGAATAAAATGAACGGAGCGAGTAGGGAGTAGATGAAAAATAACTCGTAGGTTATTTGGAGACAACTGAACAGATGACTCGTCAGTCGTCTGCCCTGGACTCATCATTCACATAACTGAACTGTTCTGATGAAGTTTTAACATTAGGCATTAATTGTGAGATGGCGGCTAATCGAACTCAGTGGCATAAATGTTGTCGTTGTTTGACAGAGTTTTCAGTGAAGTGAGTGTATTGAAGGACGTGGGGCATTGAAACCGTCTTGCTGATGACGCCCTGTTTTAACTTCTGGCTCACTAGTCTGTTTGTATGCAAGGTGTAGGCATCTTGATGTTGATTGTTTGAATGTAGACGTGGCTATTTTTAGTAGTTAGGTCCTTCCCCTTCTGTTCATTTTTCTTCTCTCTTTCTGTATAGGGTCTGCTATTTTTCATGTTTGTTTGACAAGTAATTATCAGTGGGAATCATTAATGTATTGCCGTCTATGATGGTGTTCACGTTAGGTCTGTTCAAGTCTGTGGGCTTGATTTTACACTGGACAAATGAACCGAGAAATTTTATTTATTCTGGAACTCCGTAACACATGCCGTCAACTAAGGTGACGTTCATTCGCAACAAACCTGCTTAAGCACGCGAGCATTCCGCCACATTACATTCACCCGATCAATGAGGGGTGAGTAAACTAGCCAGCTTGGTATGATGAAGCGCCTGCTCCCTTTGAAGTCCATGAGCTGTTTTTCCTAACAGTAGGATAGTAAAACTTTTACTGGAACGATGAAAATGTTGCCTGAAATTGTGAAAATTTTGTCACGGCAGCGATAAGTGCTATGTCAGATGATGTTGACTGCTATGGTTTCGCGGGCAAAACTGTTAGATTCGGTCGTGATAAGGCATCACACTCTAGTGTGGTCAAGGCCATGTCTAGACCGGCTATCTACAGCATGTGACCAGAATGCAATGCCCACACAACCACCGTTGAGTAGCCCTTACCTGCATGCGCCACAGTGGTTTTGAACAACTCCCGGTTTGCTAACATTACTGCAGCAATGTCTCACGCACGCATGCACGCAGACACAGCAACACAGCCAACCTCATCTCGGACATTAGCCTACGACACGTGATTCAACCCAGTGTCCTCATCGGAGCTGACAAGACAACGAGACCGTCCACACATGTGAACACAACTCGTCTAGGTCTCTCGCTCGCTGGTGACCAAAACGTAGCTACAGTTGTCCGTGGATTGCATAGTTTCCATCCCGTAGGTTACTACATCAACATCTATAGGATCCCACCCAACGTTCCACTAACACACTCACGGATTACATCTCTGTATTTTGTCCGAACCCTTGCTGTAAGTGCACTTGTTATATTTGTTCGTTATTTACATTACACTTTTGTTGCATATCCTTCTGATATTATTTAGATGTTTGGTTTTACCGACACTACTTACAACGTATTGTAATTAGCAAACCAGCACTTAAAAAGCTGTTCTTTAAAAACAATTTACTTTACATGATCTAAATATCGTACAGAACGTTTGTTCCTCATTTTATATTCGACTTTCCGTTTGGTTTATCAGAACAGCAAAACTCAGGACAGTCAGATATTGTTTCCTGGTAAGTAAAGAATTACTTCGAAGGGAGTACTCAGCGCCGTAACATTCTAGCAGTTTTTAAGATGGATAAAAAAGACACCCCGAGCCAGCGTTTCATCATTATCATCATCATCATCATCATCATCATCATCATAGCAGCCATGAGCCTGACCA
>LOND01003088.1:31609-47115 GCA_014220965.1 Paragonimus kellicotti | reverse complement strand
GGATTTTGGCTCAGGTAGCTCGAGAAACGGCTTTTGTGCAGTTTTGGTGACTTTGATACTTGTGCCCGGGCTTGGGGCGTCGGTATTGGAGTGGCGACTACAGAAACAGCGTCCCCGCTTTCCACCACTGGCACATACGCCTGGGTGGATACTGGAGCAGAAACTACGACCTTAGTCTCCAGTTGTAGCTTCCGGTCCGCCATAATTTGTGACTTAGTCTTAACCCGCTGCTCACGCCTCGCCCTCTCTTGTCGACATCGATCGAAAGATACGCCTTTCAGGAGGGCGTTGGCGGATTTCAAAATCACTGTTTTCTCCACGACCGTCTCAGGAGTGAGCGTGGCTGGCAAGGTTACCAAAAGGCCAAGGGACTTTTGGTTGTCTTAGCGCGCAGCCTGCTCGCGAGTACGAGGTTGGTGACGTCCGGGGAGAATGAAGAAGCTAAGACTGTCCTAGCTAGCTCAGTTGGAGAAGACGTTGTGGGGAAGCGGCCCCATAAGACAACTCTCCTTTCTCTGAGAGCTTTCTCTTTCATGTTTGCGGCTGCCTCCTCTATATGTGCAGTTGACAGGGCAACTGCCTTCTTGGTGATTGCAACACCAGGGAGAGCAAGCGCTATGTATTCATTCAGAGACTGGAGTTCCAACTTCATTTCAGACAGAGTCCGTTGGAACTCCTCCACCCTACTCCCCATGGAAGAAATGGAAGGACATACGGTGCTAAGAAGAGCTCCGCATTTGCAGTCGCAGGTTTTCTGCGTCGCTCCACTTTTCGCGGTGCGTGCGTGACTAGTCGTCGGCAAAACGGCGCTCTGACTGTCGTCAAACCTGCAGCTCATGCAGATAAAATGAAGAGCTGAAGAAGCAAGCTGCTTGTACTGGTCTTCGTTGAGGCCAGTGCATTTAAAGTGGTACCACTTCTGGCACTTGGAGCACTGCATACCGTTCTGTACGGACATCTTGCACCCGTAACGGCCGCAAATGCTTACCGCCTCAGTCGGGGTTTGTTGAGTCCCAGCACTGCTAGATCTAGCTCGAGTCATTGTCAGTAGGAACAATATAAACGGATACAGTATAAAACGGATACGAATATAACCCAAAAATTCAATATTTAATGAATTGGTATGTTATTCGGTAACGAATAACAGTAATCGTATATAACTTTTTGATGCGCAGGGCACCAATAGGACAAAAAATATAGTCAGACAATGACAGCGAGAAAATTTGAATCAAATTTCGAGTTACCCGCCAAGGTCACGCTTCAGCGCGGGTGTTGTATCTGAATTATTAAGGGATTTATCGAATTTGGGAAGCCGGTTTCCTTTCATACCCGGGAAAAAATAATTTGAACGGCGGAATTTTCTGATTGGTTGATGGATAAATCCGTTGTCAAATTAATTAACGCCAAATATGCTTACCTATAAACAGCTAATAATTGTAAATTACTCGATATAGTGGTGTAGTTATTTGCATAGAAAGAGAAGAAATAAAAAGACAGCTATGAAACTTGTCTTCTAAAGGGCGTTTGCGACCGTCTGGCTTATTCTGCAGTATTTCTACAAAGATATATGTGCGTAAACGATGAGCAAATAGTTTGTTCGTATTTCCGTGGAAAAAAAAAATAAAAAACTTGAAGTATATAAAATGGGTGATTTTCTAGGTGAATTAACCATATTATAATTTCAGGGCATCTTCGGGTCACTACGTTTAAAATTACCGGATAATTTTTATTGTTCATTGATAGAAGGCAGGAGTCGCCGACTGTGTGAGCCTCTTCACTGAGCGTCTCGACACCGGAGTAAGCAGGGCGTTAACTATCCTCCTTCCAGCGCGCCATCATATGTGCATCTAGGAGCCGCTTAAAGACCACATCATTGGGTGCTAGCACCACCTGCGCTGGTAGCGCATTCCAGCTATTGACGGCCCGCCGTGACAGTCGGAATACGGCGTGAATTCGCCCCGATCGTTGTTTGAGAATCGTGAGTGATGGCTCGTTGCGGAGGGGAAAATCTGCTCTGAGCTCCTCGCCCATGTCACCTCGCAAAATGCGGCGTATCACAATAAGGTCCCCGCGGAGTCGCCGGTAACTCTGGGGGTACATGTTCAGATACTCCAGCCGTCTGTTATAGGAGAGGCCCCTCATCCCAACAACCATGCGTGTGGCTGCCCTCTGTACTCTTTCAAGTTGAGCTACCTCACTTTGTGTACAGGGGAACACTGCGGCGTGGCCGTACTCTAGTCTCGGACGAACATGAGATGAGAAGAGTAAGCAAAAGGCCTCCTTGGTCACTTTGGCAAAGGATCGACGGATAGCCCCAAGCACTCTCCTAGCTTTAACACAGGCTTGTGTTGTTTGAGCCTGCGTTTTGAGGGTGTCTGACACCAGCACCCCAGGTCACGTTCTGTATTACACTGTGTCAACAGGTGACCTCCAACGTGATATGCCTTGACATCCTTTATATCTCCCAGGTGCATGAAGGAGCATTTTTGTGGGTTCAGAGGCAAGTTCCATTGAACTGTCCATGTTGAAATCGCATCTAAATCCAGTTGCAATATTTCGCTATCCTCGTCTGAAGAGATTGTCCTCCATACTTTCATGTCATCAGCGAAGACGAGGACAGGCGACTGCAACTGGTCCAATAGATCATTGATGAAAACCAGAAACAGCAAGGGCCCGAGCACTGACCCTTGGCAGGCAGCCATTCAGATAATTGCTGGTTGACCCTAACAGCGAATGACCTACTACGGAGGAAGTCTGCTATCCAATTTATTATAGGCGAGCTGACAGCGTACGCTAACAGCTTGGTGAGCAAATGATTATGCGGCACTCTGTCGAAAGCCTTGCTGAAGTCGAGAAACACGACGTCCAGAGTCTTGCCGTTCGCTCTCGCTTCCACCCATCGCTCTCTGGCAAGCAGGAGGTTTGTCAAGCAAGATCGCCCCCTCCGGAATCCGTGCTGCCTCTCGCTCGAGAGTTGGTCCAGATGCCCCTGGAGACGACGGGCTATCAGCCGCTCCATTACTTTACCAAGTACGCAAGTCAAGGATACTGGTCGGTAGTTGACGGCTTCCGACCGTCCTCCCCCTTGTACATAGGTGCAACCACTGCTCGTTTCCACTCCGTTGGCAGTTTACCTTCGTTCAGAGACTGTTGATACAGGTCCGTCAGTGGCACAGCCAATTCTACCGCCAGTTCACGCAGCAACAAAGATGTATGCGTCAGTACATACTGACAGACACTGACAAGTATGAATGTTGGGAGGTATGCGATAGCAAGTATAGCTGGAAACTGATCGATTTGGATGTACATCTTCAGTTTGCGGGCTGAAGCGTTCTCACGTGTATGTGATTTCTCACTAGTGGAAACAACAGTTCTGTAGGCCTATACTCCAGTTGATGTTCATTTTGAGTGGTTTTGCCAGCTAGGATGCTTCGCAAATGTGTATTCAGCGATTCTGCGATTGATTTACGGGCTTGAGACAGAAGCTCAAGGTTCCCGGATCCAGTCGGTTTTTCTTGCTCAGTGTCAAGCGGGCTTCTGTTGATCTGAAAGGCAATCATTGAAAACAGGGTGTAGCACCGCTCTTGGGGATTACAGTAAATACCAAGAACAGAGTAAGGATTACATGAATAATGGATTTTTTCGTAAATGAGAATCGAGCAATGCTTTAAAGCGATCTCTAGAAGCGCTGCTAACGACCTCAGAAGGAAGGTTGTTCCAAAGGTTAACCCTGTAAGAAAAGAACTGCTGCCTAAGGAAGGTCCGAGGACGAAGCTTGAAAATCTTCCTTGCCGGCCGCACTGGTCTGTATTTATAAGAATCATTGACATTGTGGCCGCGTGGGCGCGCGAAAAAACACTTGAATATCATGCTGGTCTATATTTCAGCAACAAGTATACCCTGATATATACCATGGGACTGAACGCCAGAGGCGGAAGCTCGCACAGAAGGGAACTGGAACCACTGACCGATCTCGCAATGTTATCATTAGGGGTGTCCCCGATTCCGTTAGCGATGATCTGGAACACGACAAGAGTCAGTGGCGATTCCTGTCAACTGCACTTGAACTTACCAACGTCCAAGTTCAACGTATTCACCGCATCCTGCGGCCCAAGCCGGAGTCGGGTGAATCTCGACCACGACTCCTCAAAATTACTGTCACCTCGCATGAGATGGCATCGCACATACTGGAGCGGTTCCGCCATAGACGTCGTTTTATCCCTGGTGGGATTTCGTTACACCCCGATCGTTCTAAAGAGGAACGAGATTTATTAAAAGCCAATCACCGCATGCGTACCAGTCGCCTGGTGGTGCCTATTGAGGATTTAATGGCCTCAAAAACTCTCTACAGCCGACTCCTGTGGAGTCGGCGACCTCCATCAGCGTTGCGTTTTGAATGAACCACCCCATTCAGAATCCCAGGATAACGTTCATTCGTTTACCATTAACTCTGTAAGGTGCATGTACACAAATGCGCTTAGCTTAGTAAATAAATTACCTGAGCTTCGTAAAATTTGTTCTACCGCAAAGCCCCGGATTGTTGCTATAACGGAGTCGTGGCTCAGCACTTCCTACCTAGATTCCGAGCTCGCTTTAGAGGATATGATTATCTACCGTGCGGATAGAACTGAAGGTAGAGGAGGGGGATCGGCCCTCTATGTCCACACTTCTCTTCAGGCCTTCCATTTTAACAATCCAGTACTTGCTGTGATCCAGGAAGCCGTTTGGTGCTCGATTCGCCTAAATGGTTCTGAACGCTGGCTTGTAGGAGTCCTCTATCGTCCTCCATCTTCAGATAATTCAAAAGACGAACTTTTATTATCTGGACTGGAAGTTTTACCCACCTTAGGATTTTCCCACGTTCTCTTAATGGGCGATTTCAACTTACCTGAAATCAACTTTCCGGCTTTCTCGTACGCGGGCACTGAAAATTCTGTCTGCGCGATTTTTTCACACAATCGGAGCATTGGGCTTAACGGAGCACATATCTGATTTCACTCGGTGGCGTACTGGCCATAATCCGTCGCGACTGGATTATTTATTCACTAACGAAGAGTTGATGGTCGACAACCTTACGATCACCGCACCGCTAGGACTGAGTGATCACGCGGTCGTCTTATTTGACTTTCATTTGCAGTACGAACCTGGTCAGCTCAACGGCTAATAGTCGCAGGAACTTCCGGAAAATGGATGTGCAGAAACTACGTGGCTACTTGGAAACAGTCCTGGGTGAACTACACCCCACTTCACTCTGTAGATGATCTCTGTGTGAAGCTTACTGCCATCCTTTCCGCAGCCGTTGGTGAATCTACACCATTATCAGGCCCCAAACGGAACAAGCCTCCAAGTCAACTACGCTCTAGTACACTTAAACTAATTCTGAAGAAGCGTTATGCTTGGACGTGCTATCGATTATCGGGATCTGAAGTTGATCAAAAAAATATACGCTGCTTTAAGGAATCGGTGTACGTCGCTAATTCGACATGACCGTCTGCATTATCAACGTCTTACAGAACGCTTTATCGCTGACCCAAATAGCCTCTTCCGATTTGTAGCATCAACTCGCAAGGCGAAAGCTGGAGTTCCACAACTCTTAGGCCCATCAGGCCTTACTAGCTCTGATATGGAGGCCGCTGATGTCCTCGCTGAGTTTTACAGCAGTGTTTTTGCGCAGTCACCATCAGTTCCTCAGGTTCATCTTGACAATGAAATCGATGGCACCTACACTGTGGATACATCCTCCACGGCGGTGTTGGCTAAACTCAGGTGCCTTAGGGACAGTTCTCCTGGCCTCGACGGTATACCTCCCAAGGCCTTGCGTGAAGCGGCTGAACAGCTTGCTGAACCACTCAGCTTACTGTTTACGCAATCCGTTTCCCAGGGAACAGTACCTAGCAGCTGGAAACTCGCGAGCATCACACCCGTTTTCAAGGGTGGTAGGCGTAATTGTCCCGGTGATTACAGACCAATTGCTTTGTTATCAAGCGTCTCAAAAATTTTAGAGGCGCTTGTATACGACTCGCTTCACCAGTACCTCACCTCTCGTGAGTTTTCTCCAATGCGCAACACGGATTTCGCAAGGGTCGTTCGTGTACTACAAATCTGCTGATAGCCACCGACCAGTGGACGAAAGCAGTTGATCAGGGAAATGGAATAGACGTAGTATATCTCGACTTTGCTAAGGCATTTGACCGCGTGGACCATGCTGTTTTGATAGGTAAGCTTTCCCTTTATGGGGTGCGAGGCAATCTTCTTCAGTGGCTTCAGTCGTATCTTGCTAACCGTCTGTACAGGGTGCGCGTTAATAGCGTATTCTCTACCTGCAGGCCTAGCCTCAGTGGAGTGCCCCAAGGTTCAATTCTTGGTCCGCTACTATTTTTGATATTTATCAACGATCTTCCACTCTCAATCACTTCCCCGTTATTACTGTTTGCGGACGACGTCAAAATTTGGCGTGCCAACACCACCGATGATTCTGTTATCTTACAGAGACCTTGACATTCTATTCAACTGGTCTCGAGTGAACCGACTCGACTTTAATGCTGGTAAGTGTAAAGTCATGCACATCCACAGCTCTCTAAAAACCACGTATTACCTCGACGGGTACCCGCTTCAGACAGTTCTTATCGAGAAGGACCTAGGAACCACTGTTTCGCACACTCTCGAGCTCTGCGAACGCTGAAACAAACGCAAAAAAGGCTAGCAACACCCTGGCGTTATTGAAACGTCTTTTCGGCCAGTTCAACCCTAGTTGTTTTCAGCTTCTTTATAACAGTTTCGTTCGACCGCATCTGGAGAATGGAACTGTGATCTGGCCACCACATCTCCAAAAGGACAAGCTGCTCCTGGAGACCGTGCAACGTCGAGCCACTAAGGCAGTCCGGGGTCTGAAAACTAGGCCGTATGAGGAAAGGTTAAAATCTTTGAACATGTACTCTTTAGAGTATCGTCGGCTTAGAGGTGATTTGGTATTAACCTTTTTGATAATGAAGTCCCCGGATCATCCTTGCCGGCCAATGCTCAACAGGGGAAATAGCTTGACACTGAGGGGCCACCCCCTAAAACTAGAGGTCCAACATAGCAGACTAGAATGTAGACAGCTTTTTCTCATTGCGTGTTTGCAAGGCTTGGAATGCTCTACCAAGCCATGTTGTTTCTGCCAGCTCTGTAACAATTTTCAAGGCTCGCCTTGACCAACATATATTGCATTAGTTCGGATGCTGCACCTTTTTTCCCATTTCAGCCCATTGCTGAGGACCTTGAGATTCTACGCATCGAGATACGGAATTCTCAAAAGCTCCGGCTTCCTACTTCCGTTTACAACCCATTGAACCCAAATTCTGACAGCGGAATCGTATTTCTCAGGTCAGGTCTAACCCATCCCTAACATACTGTCACCGCAAAAAGAACCATAACTTCTGATACTTCCCGGTCCGTCTTGCAGTGGAATTGGGTTGACTTGAGGGACCCCATCCTGACTTGAAAGTCTGACCTGCTAGACAACAGGATACAGGGTTTTCTTGGGGACCCTACCCGGAGCCAATGACTCAAAAGTCTGACTCACTTGGCAGTGAGGGGCTTGCCTAGCCCGAGGGCGCAGTGAATAAGACATTGATGTCTGATTCTGAGCACTGCTGCGCGCAGTGGATGTACTCGAAGCTACATCAGGCTTTTGGTGATACCAGATGTTTTTCGACCGTATTGGATAATACGCCGGCGGTCACGGTCAACCGTTGGGCGATCGGAGTGCTCTTTGTTTGAGGGTACCTTTTCTAACCCCCTTCTTCCTGATACGGAAGACAGCAGTGCCGCAACTATAAAAATAGTTCTGCTGTATGCCCATAGGATCGTGCCTCACTACCTAAGCACTCCTACGCGGTCAGTAGTGCGACATACAATCCTATGAGTGTAACTGCTTTTCGTCTGGACTGCTCCCCTTTGGCCTGTCTGACAGGGTTGCACCTGGAAGGACCAAAGTCCTAGTCAGCATATCCTTCCCGATCGATGCAGTTCATGTTGAAACAGTCCAAGCAGAATAACTACCCAGTCAGTACTCACTATCGAAAACCGATCGACAATGAAAACAAAGACTCAGCGCGTTGACCCTCGTGTATTAGTATCGACCCTGGAAAATAAAGTGTACAGAGAAACTTACATCAAGCTAGCGAGGCACGAAGCGAATTATGATTTCAGCCCCGGGACGGATATTACAGATTAATAGTTTGGCCGGAACGAAAATGGGCAAAAAACCAAAACAATCAAAATGTACAATGGAATGCGATTATTGGAAATATTATTCAATATGGTCGCTACATGCATAAGCTTGACGACAACATCGTGGTAGCAGAACAGTTCAAGAGTTATTTGCTGTGTCCATTCATGATTCGCCTGTGTTAAACTTAAGTACGGTGTTGAGGTTGGCGTTAAGCGCCCCTGAGCTTCCTTTCAAGCGAGTCGCTAGATTACTTTGAAAGTCAGTGCGATCGTGCTTAGTTGCCTCGTTACATTTGTTGCGCTTCGCGTGCTTGTGTGGTATCTTCTCACTGAAAATAATTCCAAGACACGTCTCAGGAGCGTGATCTTTGCAGTACTTCTCAACCAATTCTCAACTCTTTTGGTCGAGACGCACAGCAGTTTCCAATGGTTGACTTTTTACTGGTGTTGAACGTCTACAGCCTGCCTATGACCAATCTCCCATATCATTTTGCTCAATGACTTCTTATCGGAGGAAGGGAAATTTGTGGTGTGGAACTCCTTCTGGGCACTTCGGATGTCTCCATGCGAAGTGATGTTAGAGTCGAAATCAATTGCAACTCTGGCGTTGTCATCAGTTCATGGGATTGCTATTCGAGTGACGTTGGTGACAACACGAAGTCTAGTTGGTATGATCGGTTACCACGGCGCCCTCCAGTCAAGTTTCGGATATGCTGGATGAGACGGAGGTTCACATCAGTTAAAAATGTGTTGGTCACGGAACCTGCGTTGCTGGACTCATTCGGAAATTCCGAATTTATCTGCGGAAGGCCGAAGACTCTCAAAATAAGTACATTTGTGTGATTTTTGGTTCCCGTGCACAACTGGATCTAAATAATTTGAGGACTGTGTAGTGGTGTTGCAGTTGAAGAACGGTAGGTCCCTCTAGCTACCAAAATTTCACTGTTGTCGATCCGGAAGGACCACCAGGGAGTCTCGCTGATGACGCCTTACTTTCACTCACAGCTCGGTTGTTTGTTTGCAAGGTGTAGGCGCCTTGATGTTGTATGTTTGAATATAGACGTAGCTATTTTTAGTAGTTAGGTCCACTTCCCCTCCCCTCTGTTTTCTTCTTTCTTCCTATATAAGTTTTTTTCTTTTTCTTCGTGGTTGTGTGGCAGTCAAGCATCAGTGTGAACCACTGATGTATTGCTGTCTATGATGATGATGATGATGATGATGAGGATGTCTGGTAGGCCGGCTTGTGGGGTGTTCAGCAGAAGATAGACATTGAGGTTTTCCGCCTTCACGACCGCTTCCGCAATCCCAATGCAAGAGGCTCAGACTTTGTAATGAGGTCATGTACACATTACTGAGTAGTTTAAGTAATTGCAGACACCTCACCAAGCTATCTGTGATAATAAAACAGACGGATGCAATCTAAAAGTGATGGAGTTCGTTCAAGTTACGGTAGTCGAAGAATTGGACTCACAGGTGTTCATAAGTATTCTAAATGACCACCGCAATATTCCAGTCTACCGGTATCAGAGACCTGAAGGTGTTACGAAGCTACCTTGAACTGTTGAGGCGTGCTCGGAGTTGCGATGATGTTCGTAGTACGACGGGGCTAAACGATTGGTTTAACGGCTCCGCCAACAAAAAGAATGGCAGACCGGTATGCATAAATTTTTGTTGTGTTACAGAATCACTACTCAGTTGGAACAACATCTGGAAATTAGTGAAAAAGGGTTGCTGTACAAAAGTGAAGCATCCTTAGTTATTAAAAATAATAACGACTCTACAAGCGTTCATTGTTCACAGTAGATGAGGAGACCACATCTCTGCAATTGAAATCAACTAAAGCTTGTAATCGGTCGCTAATTTGACAACTTTTCAAACATTCATACATGACATATTCACGGGTTCAATTTCAGAGAACGACAGTGACTGAGCAAGGCAGTTGACAGTCAGAGGCGTGTCAGGCAGTGACTTGATCGCTATGGTGGTTGACATCCCCGATACCGACCGCGGTCCTTTTTTCTGACTATGCTGAGTTGGATTTATTTAGTGCGTTGAGTAACACTATAACGTCATGCTCGAATGTACTCAGAGGGACTACTCTCCCAATTACCTGTGTGTGTTTGTATGTCTCCACGGGCGATTGACATTGATTCGGATATTTAATGGTAGTCAATCTGACTGGTGTGTCATATGGTTAGTATTTCTAAAGCAATTTTCTTCATAGCCAGGGTTACTTCCAACGGTCTGGGAATGGTTAGCATCGACAGATGTGTGGGGCGATGTGATCGTGAGGTTGTCGTCATAGCTGCATTCAATCCGTTTTTTCGTATGAATACGGTGATCTACTACGATAGTATAATCTGACGCTGAGTGGAGCGGCTTGTAGAACGTAGGTTGTGTTCCGTTCTCTTTAGGTTGGCCTTGATGTCTGTCACTTATCACTCTCACCGATGCGCGGAAGGTGGTTGGTGAATCACTTTCTATGGTTGTGAGGGAATCTAGCCTGACTTTATTGTGCTACCGGCGTTTTGTTAGTCAGGCGCACTAACTTCGCAGTAAACTTTGTAGTTTGAGTGAAATACTGCTGAACTCCGGTGTGGCGGTATCACACCACTGGTTATTACCGTGATCACCTCTTTTACTTAGATCGATGACTTCTAAGTTGGGCAGATTGAATGCGATTGGTCTCAGGTTGCTGGGTTGTTCTTTTGGAAAATCATGTTGTTGGTAACGTCCGGATCCTCTGTCCTCTCTCTACCGCTTTCGACTGATGAATAATGTAGAGAACGTAGACCGCACCAGGTTTTGTGGGTGAAGTGGTTTGAAGGATTGTCCTAGATGGCTCTAAGGCAGACTTCAGTTTGACTGCTGGTTTGCGCTTAGCAGTGAATAAACAGATTCTCGTCCCTTTGGTGTTACACGGTGTCTTGAGATTTCTAGCCAAGTTGGCCTGGTGGGCTTCATCGGTTGGGGTAGGCACTGTCTGGATACTGTCAGCTTGCTTGTGTTTGTCTGATATATTTGTTTGCCCTGGCTTCTGTGGACTGGTTAAACAAGTGAAATTAGAATGACCGTAGCTCACGCAAATATGCGACAGTTCGTCTGTAAAGTGTTTTACAGGTTCTTATATTTAACGGCCTGGATTAAACGGTCATATATATATTGCAGCATGTATGGCAGCATTTTTGTGCATGTCCAGGACTTATTACCATTTGCAGCGGTCGTCCGTGAAAGAACTAGCAACTCAAAACAGTATGCAAAGAATGAACTCATCAAAATGCAGACGAAAGACTAGCGATCCGCCCAAGTTGGAACTATTCAACTGCGTAATGCCCCTCTATTCGGGTATCCACGCTGGCTAGCTCAGTGCTATCGTGCTAGTTAACAGTTTGTGGAACCGCCTTCTCTTGAAGGTTAACCGCACAATATGTGAGGTTCTTCCAGCAAATAGGCAGTGACGGACAATAAGTGGTAGTACTGTCAGAGCGTGGTGTATTCATGGTTGACACTCGAGTTTCTTATAAAGTTCCATGCAAGTTCTGACGATCTTACTACATGATGTACAATACCCCTGCACGAAGTGTTTCAAAGGACCGAATGGAAACGGATGGGCTCCCGACTAAAATGCTGCCTGTCTGGCTTGCCGCCCCCTGCGGTCTCCTCCAGTCGTGGTCAACTACCGTGATGGTCACCGGTTCTGTGGTGTGCGGAGAACGCACCTTCCGAAGGGCGTATGGGCTAATTCGATAACTCGCCCTCGTCAGCAATAGACAGGCGTCGCAACTGCTCTGTTGTTCTTGGACTCTCTGGCTGGGTAGACCGTCTTTCCCTGTGGATCTTCAAACCATTGGGCTGGTCTCGTTATCATCTTATCCAAGATATATTAGGTATCTGGGATAGATGTACGCCATCTGAGGAGCGTGGAAAACGAATCTGATCTGATTTAGGTTCGATGAGAAACTACGGTTGACTGGAATTGACCTGGCACTCAACATACGCACTTATGGAGTAAGTGACAAGCCGGTGAACGGTTTCTCGATAAAATAACGAAGCGGCCCTGTGATGAAGCACAAAATAAATCCACGTGTGTTAACATATACGAAAGAGGTGCGAACATGAACGATCAAACAAAAATGTATCTGAATTGTCACTCCCACCCTGTCTTGAAAGGTTACGTAGAGGTTTTGGAAGTAAGTTTGCAAACAACAGTAAACAGAAGCCTCAACGTCTGGTGATTCGAAGTGTCCAACAGGGCGAAAGTGTAGAAACTTTGGTCACCAATCCCTAATGGAATGCGAACTCTGTGCTTTACCCAGCTGCCTTGCGGGTTAGTTCTTTGGAACCAGTTCACAATCACACTCAAGTATCACGTGCTTGTAACCGTCCACTGTATCAATAGGCTGTGACGTGAGCAGAAGACAAGACGTTTTAAGAATTTCTTAGTTCCACATGCAGAATCGTCAGTTATTTATTGGTTCACTGAATTGTGAAAAATAGGTGCAGTTTATGAACTGTGGCAATAAATTTGGTCAAGGCAACTCTTGGAAACCGATTTTCACTCAACGGAAATAACATGGCTAGAATGACCACCCAAGCTTCATAACCATACGTTGCGAAGAAGTTTGCTTCACTCAAATGTGAATTTCTGGCCCACAGGTTTTGCGGCATGACATCTCTGTATGGTGCTGTTTCGCATACCAAACGTTACTTGAGCGATCGATAAGGAGATTTCGACACCAAGAAGTCGAGCACCAGGTCATCTTTAGCCGGAGATACTCTGACCAGTACATGTTCGTTGATTTCGATTATTCTCCGTAATGCTTAGTTTTTACGCCCCCCAACCTCTTCAACGACGCCGTGTCGCGCAGTTTCTAAAGGCAAGTTGCCGATCTAAATATGAGATGGCCAGATCGCAGCCCCATTGTCATGGTACGGTCGAATGGAAATGCGATAGAAGGCTGAAAACAGTTAGGATCAAACTGATCCAGGGGGTGTTTGAGTAAGGGTATCTTGGTGGTCGTCTTTTCACCCACTCAGAAGTTGGGATATCTCGAGAAAGTATGCAAAGCAAGCATTCTTAGGTCTTCTTCGATAAGAACTGTCTGATGAGGGTATTTTTCGAGTTAGTACATGGTATTCGATTGGTTGCGAATATGCACAGCACGAATGTGCATATTTACCGGTGTTAAATTCGGTCGGTTTACTTAAGACCAATTAGGCAAAATTTTAAGACAATTGTGAAGTCACGTTACTGTCAAACATCTGGCCGAGTTAGGATTCGTGAAATTTCCTCGTCAACCTTCGGCATATCAAGTAACGTGCGACAAGCTCTCCTGCCCTTTCTTTCATATCCAACCCTGCAGTAGAATGTTCTGTTGCAAACTTCGAATGCGGTGATGTGAAAATGCTCGCGGACACTAGCCCTCTAGATCTTCAGCATGCAGAGGACATTATTATATGAAGATCAATGGAGGCAAGTGTATGACTTGGGTTTGGGAGTTGCGGACATCGACATTAAGTCCTGCTTAGATAGGACGTTCCCGGCTTCCTGGCTGTGACCAGTAGGATTACAGACATCTTTGATTGACGTCGCTGTCTGATGTGACGGAGGTTGTATGCCAGTTGCGCTTTTCTGAGAACTTTTATGTGCGATTCAATGTTCTCTGCTATTTCGTTTGCATCTTTTCTAGTGTACCTAACCCGCCTTGTTTCTCGTTTGTTTTCATACGTTTGCCGCTTTTTGTACCCTGTATTATTTTATGTTATGGTATATGTGGTGTTATATATATATATATATATATATATATATATATATATATATATATATATATATATATATATATATATGTTACAAGCAACTGTGTACACTTAAAACATTCGACATCAAGCTGTCTATATTTTGCAACCCGACCTATGCTGCTACCTTGACGAGGTGGTCGGGCTTGTGTGCTGTTTCGATCCGGCGGGCTATGCTGACTAGGACTCCGGTCCTTCCAGGTTCAACCCTGTCAGACAGGCCAAAGGGAGCAGCCAGACGAAAAGCAGTTACACTCATAGGATTGTATGTCGCACTACTGACCGCGTAGGAGTGCTTAGGTAGTGAGGCACGATCCTATGGGCATACAGCAGAACTATTTTTATAGTTGCGGCACTGCTGTCTTCCGTATCAGGAAGAAGGGGGTTAGAAAAGGTACCCTCAAACAAAGAGCACTCCGATCGCCCAACGGTTGACCGTGACCGCCGGCGTATTATCCAATACGGTCGAAAAACATCTATCACCCAAAAGCCCGATGTAGCTTTGAGTACATCCACTGCGCGCAGCAGTGCTCAGAATCAGACATCAATGTCTTATTCACTGCGCCCTCGGGCTAGGCAAGCCCCTCACTGCCAAGTGAGTCAGACTTTTGAGTCATTGGCTCCGGGTGGGGTCCCCAAGAAAACCCTGTATCCTGTTGTCTCGCAGGTCAGACTTTTGAGTCAGAGACTCGGGGTGGGGTCCCTCAAGTCAACCCCTTCCGCGGCATAAACGACCGGGAAGTATCAGAAGTTATCGTTCTCCCGACAGTGACATTATTAACCCAATACGACTTTCTCCTACTGTTTTACTCCCCATTTCTTCCGCCTTCCATGTGTCTTCGGGCGATAATTGTTTTCTAAGGCCAAGACAACCGGTAAACATTGGCGCCTTCAATGTCCGCACTCTCCGACAAGTCGGTCAGCAAGCTGCTCTGGCTAGTACTCTCTCAAGTCTGGAGCTTGATGTGTGCTGCGTGTCGGAGACGCGAGTCTACGATTCTAGCACCGTTATCCATTTGAGCTCACCTCTAGATAACTGTCGATTCAAGCGCTTCTCTCTCAGGGTTTCTGGTGACGCCGAAGCTGAATCTCGCGGTCAAGCTGGAGTGGGAATCGCACTGAGTTCCAGAGCAGAGCAATGTTTGCTCGATTGGATCCCAGTGAACAGTCGCTTGTGCGCTGTCAGACTCAATACATCGGTAAAAGTCTGTCGACGCAAATCAGAAAGACGTTGTGTATTCATTATATCGGCGTACGCTCCAACAGACAGCTGTTCGGATGATACCAAGGATGCATTCTATGACGCCCTCGTTAACCTTCTGAGGCAAACTAAACCACCAGATATCATACCGGCGGGCGACTTTAATGCTCAACTTGGTCGCCTTTCCCCGGATGGGAAGCGGCTGGGAGGTATGTTTGGTGTCCGGAGACATCGCACTGGCAATGGTGACAGATTGCTGCAGCTGTATGCCTCCTCTGGTCTCTATATTTCGAGT
>LOND01003088.1:0-25689 GCA_014220965.1 Paragonimus kellicotti | reverse complement strand
TGGTTTTGTCGAGAACTCCGGCCTCCTTTCTTGAATATGAGGACAATTTTGGGGTGACTAGCAGCGAGGTGTGTTCTGCATCGTCCATACAAGTTGAAACAACTGCGTCGACGCCGTTACTAATACCTTCTTACATTCTTTGCAAAGTGGCGGCACGAGATTATTTGAGTCAGCAGCCGTATTAGGTTTGAGAGCAAAAATGCAGTTGTGGACCTCGGTTTTGGTGGGTGGTGCTGATCATGCCGACCAGCGCACTACATTGGACTTTGGCAGCGGTAGCACAATTGAGGCACGAGATCAGTTAACCCGATCCTCAGTGTTCCCTCCCCATAAGGTATAAGTAGCTTGAGAGAGTCATCATCATCGTCATCATATATATATATATATATATATATATATATATATATATATATATGTATGTCCTGACCTTTTCTGCTACCTTGGCGTGGTGGTCAGGCTTGTGTGTTGTTTTGATCCGGTGGGCTGTGCTGACTTCGACTTTGGTCGATGTAGGTTCAACCATGTCAGATTGGCCACAGGGGAGCAACCAGACAAAAGCAGATGCGTACGTTGTGTATGGTGCCGCTGTGCTGTGCTTTGGAACGGTTTGATGTTGTTGTTTCTTTTTTGCCTGATCTGATTCGGTGTGTGTGTGGTCGGTTTTCTTTGCAGTACTATCTTTGTGTGAATGTGCCGAATTTCTTGGGTTGTGACTGTCGAGCCTGTTTCAGGTGATTGATGCGTATGTGTGCGTCACCTGCTGCCTTGCGGTACAGGCTTTTGAGCCAAAGGCTTTGGTTGAGGGCCCTAATCGCTCTCCTGCCTAGGTCTGGGCGACCTGGCAGTATTCTAAGCCCACAAAAACCATGACTTACAAAATAAACGAAATACCATACTGCATCGGCCGTCACGCAGGATAAACCGGGTCGCCCTATCTGCTGCACATGGCAGGGTGGATAGGCGAAAATATGCTACTGCCAAACACTCACCCTCATACTGTTCCCCCAACCAGAATCCTCGAGCAGATAATGCTCACTCAAGTTTCAGTAACCCGAAGACCAACCTGAAACAGGCACGGGGACGCAAGACGCTCTGTGTTGGAGCATGGAATGTGCGCACGCTGCTGGATCGATGCGGCGCGACAGGGCGGCCAGAGCGGCGCACTGCACTGATCGCGATGGAGTTGCGTCGCTATGGAATCGACATAGCAGCCTTGAGCGAGACAAGGCTTGCGGACCAAGGTAAGTTGCGGGAAGCAGGTGCTGGGTACACCTTCTACTGGATAGGTTACCCGGCAGACGGTGCTCGGGAGCATGGTGTCTGTTTCGCAGTCGCTGATCACATCAATGCTTTGATGATAGGCGAACCGCACGGCATCAGCCCTCGAATGCTGTCTATGCGCCTGCGACTCGGTCGAGGTAAGTGTGCTACATTTCTCAGTGTTTATGGTCCAACTATGTGTCACACTGATGATACAAAGGACCAGTTCTATGATCAGCTGTCCGTCACAATCCGGTCGACACCAGTGAGTGACCGACTGTTTGTTCTGGGTGACTTGAACGCTCGAGTCGGGCGCGACTCAGTAGCTTGGCCGGGAGTCCTCGGACCCTACGGCATTGGTTCAGTCAATGAGAACGGTGATCGTCTGCTCCACCTGTGTGCTACTCACGAGCTGGCTATCACGAACACCCGATTCCAGCTGGATGCGAGCGACATCACGACGTGGACCCATCCACGAAGTGGTCATCAACATTTGCTTGACTACGTGATTGTGCGGCAGCGCGACATTAGTGAAGTGCGTATCACGCGAGTGATGCGCGGTGCTGAATGTAGCACAGATCATAGATTGGTCAGGACTAAATTATTTATCCATGTACGCAAGTCTGTTTATTGTAGGTCTTCCGGACAACGGCAGAAGCTGGATGTCAAACGATTGGAGAACTGTGAGGTAAAGACTGTTTCCAGCGTGCAGTTGCCGCTCGTCTGCACGACGCGCCTTTATCCACTACCCCTGAGGGTATGTGGCAATTTATCAAGGAACGGATCACGACGGCAGCCACCGAGACGATCGGTCTCAAATGCCAGAAACGTCCGGACTGGTTCGACGACAACAACGTGGTTATCGCTGAATTGGTACGAGAGAAGAATGCCGCATTTGCTGCCTCCACAGTGGACCCGGCCAATGAAGCGAAGAAGGCCACGTTCCGGAGTATCCGCCGTCAACTGGCCGAGCGTGTCCGCGGAATCAAAGACAACTGGTGGATGAAGCAGGGTGAGCGAATGCAGGGCTTCGCAGATCGTCGACAACATAAGGAGTTCTACGATTCGCTCAAAGCGATCTTCGGTCCGTCGATCCAGTCCACTAAAGCACTGGTAGACATGGACACCGGCTGTTCGTGCACCCAGCCAGAGGACATCATGAAGGTCTGGCGCAAACACTTTGGTAGCCTACTGAACCGTCCTGCTACCATCGATTGGGTGACCGTGAACAGCCTGTCGCAACAGGCCATCAAGCCTTCACTTGCTCTCGCCCCGGATTTACTAGAATTGCAGAGAGCGATTGGTCAACTGCGCAACGGAAAGGCTGCGGGCGAAGATGGACTGCCGGCTGAGGTCCTTAAGAATGGTGGACCGGCGCTGGAACGTGCACTGCTCCAGCTGGTTCACTCCATCTGGGAGCACGAAGTGATGCCGCAAGAATTTAAGGATGCCTTGATCGTACCCTTGTTCAAAGGTAAGGGTAGCAAGCAATGCCCTGACAGCTATCGGGCATAAGTCTGCTGAGCTGCGCAGGCAAGGTGCTCGCCAGAATTCTCCTAAACAGGCTGAATACGGAAGTTCTGGAGACCAATGTCCCTGAGGAGCAATGCGGATTCCGGGCGTATCTATATATATATATAAGAGACAGATATATAATATGACAATACGGCTAGTTCCTGTTAACTGTATACACCGTTCTTGACGCAACAACTGTCAGCCTGAGTTGAACTATTCAGTCAAACCAGTAGGGCGTTGGAACGTCACGCGTCTTGGTTTCTGTAAGTTCTTCATATTCTTATCATTTCTTAGTTCAAAACAAGTATTCTTGACCACAATGCAAGTTGTGATAGGTTCCCTGGGCGTTCGAACCGTATGGCGTTAACTCGAAAAAATCGGTATCGCTCAAAAAGTGCTGGCGTAGAACGCCATGCAATGCGACAACGTCCGTGGAAAATTGCGTGCTTGCGTCCGCATTATTGTTCTCTTCGTATTAGCTTTTTTATGTTGTCAAGATTCTGTTATCTTCGGACGTTCTTTGCCACCAATGAGGTTAATTGCGAGTTGAGCCGTAGTGCCATCTAGTTTATGTACACGTGCGTGTTTGTAGTGCTATTTGGTCATGCCGACCACGTTGTTCAGACTTTCCTCCCTTTCAGCATGAATCAGCTGACCGTTACTTTTTACTTCCATTTTTAGAAAACAAACCGGGTGATTACGTTGTAAAATGTGCATGATTGAAATGAATTTTGCACGCCTGCTGCATTGTACGGAAGATCTGGCTACAGCAGGCCACGCTCATGAGCGTCGTTTTGAAAGTTATTTTGAGGCATTAAAGCAACTTTTCAACGATCTTATCACTTCGGATGATCGTCCTACGCCAGACTATGTGCGGCATTATGAATCTCGGGTAAGCATTAATTTGAAAAATAACAAACCACTTTGTGAGTTATGGCTTTTGGTGGTATCATCCCGCTGATCGTAATTTTGGATACTGTATGTTTACGCGCAATGCACAAATGAAGGTCTATGCAACTTGCTCACAAAAGCTATATCGTGACTGATTTACTGTTTCCTATTATACCAGTATTCACTGGTTTATTGCTTGGAAAGTGTTATGCTTTTGTGACTGTCTCATCTCAGTTTGGCATAGTTCTATGGTTCTAGGTAGTCTGAATCTTCAGCGCTCGATTTCAAAAGTGAGTCGGGCCGGTACCCATCCTTCTCAGTTACGTGAATTACCAAAATGGTAACTGTCATGTGAGATATCTGTTGGTGACACCCACCAGCTATCGAAAACTCTTGGAGTGAACACTAGTTTGACTTGAAAGGGACGGAAAAACCAAACTCGGGACCTTCAAGGATCCCTGGCAACAATGATTGCTTTGACGTTAATGGTGAGGAAACCCTGGTACATGGAATGATGTGATTCTGTTGTGACTTTTATTTAAGATAATAGTGAGCAAAACACTGACTGATAATAAAAGGAAATGAGAGGCATTGAGAACACTGTGGTCCAAGTCTAACAAAAAGATACTGTCACGGTACCAGGCATATATCTAACAGCTCCGCGTCTATTTCTGGCGACTGTACTAGTGCGACTCCTAACAACACATTCTGGGGTCTGCAAACATGCACGACGAAATTGTCCGTTATGCTGAAGATGATAATGTTGTGCTACTAGACTATACTGATGGACTCGGAGGCCTCCGGTATAAGCAGTTTGAATAAGCACCCCTGTGTCATGGTTGAGTGTTCCAAGTGTTTCAAAGGCTTTTGTGAAATGTCCTCTCAAGTGGGTGTATTCTAATGGAAACGGATTAATTTGTTTAACTTAATTAATTAAGGGTGTTCGGACCTTTGGCCTCACTTCCGGCTCATCGTTGGACATTCTTCTTTGGAACCGTTTTTCGTCAAGCATGGGACACATGACTGTATATTGGCTCCCATCGGCAACACATTTTAATTGTCTGCCAATTGGATGATGTTCCAGTAACTTTTCACAACCTCAGTAGAACTCCCAAATCGCTGACTTTTGCAGTCCCACTCAAACAGACACAACGTTTATTTGAGTTACCTGATGACAAAGCGCCGGAAAACGCACGTTTACCACCTCTTTTTCTCGTAACTTGGGTGTTTTGACAAAATATTGACTGGAATCTTAGGACTACATTGGATTCATAGGAAGTTTACCTATTGTAGGGAGCTGAGAATGCTTACCCTGCTGAACAGACATTATCGAGTGACTGTTGGCTAACCCATGATTGACACGAAAAGAACACTGTTCTCACCCGTAATCCAATACACTTTCACATGTGCGTTGGCTGAAAGTCCGCTCACGCGGAGAGAATGAAACAGTTTGATGTGGCTGCATAGTTTGCGGAACCGGACGGTTAAATTAATTTTGTTGGATACTGTTCGTTCAACTGATTGCAATTTCGTTCATCTAGGCACATTTACGTCTGGTTGGGCATACTTGCAATTAAATTTGACTTCTTTTCGAGGTCTTTACGGCGGACTAATGAGCCGCATTTTCGCAACGTGGCTAAAGAGTAACTGGCGAAATGTTCGGGAGTGAACGATTAAGCAATGATGTGGACGTTCTCACATTGCAAAGTGATGCTGGTCCAGCCCATGCATGAAATGCTATCTCGTCAACTGTAAATAGTGAGCTAGTCCCTTTAGGTCACACCTTCAATTATTTTGACTTCAGAGATTTTCTGCCAGAGCATACATTATTAATGATGTCTGTCTAGTTAAAGCAAATGTTAATACACGTGTTTGTTTCTGATTGCTCGAAAAAGCCTTGCATGAGAACTTTAGTCGTTTTTTGCAACGTAAACTACCCTTTTCGGAGTTAATCCATATCGAATGCGTTCATTTTTTCGCATACCTTAACTTGTACCAAACCATGGATATGTTGTCCAATCAGACGGGACGGTGGCACATACGGTGGGTTTGCGTGATGATCAGATAATCGAACAATGAGCAACACTCAGCAAAAGCTACTTGGGTGATCGATACCGAAGAGTGATTTTACGCGCGCAAAAGTGCAACGAGTTGAAAGTAGGAGCCACGCACCTTTCATGTCAAATTCGACTCACCGATACCATCCGACGATGATCGTCTATTCTGTTCGCGAATGTGCACGTAAGTACCTAGCCTGTGTAGGCTGGGTACTTAAAAACTCCCTGCCTGCTTTTTGTCCAAGCAGATCCGTGCCACTGGTCCCAGGCGACCGTCTGTCAGTGAAGCTATCAGCGAGGCAGATGGCACACTAATCTATAATAAGTCCAGAAGGTTAGAGCGTTGGGCGGAACACTTGGGGTCAATTTAGCTGGCCTCCTGCTTCTATTGTGTTGCCGCCACAAACTTGTGATGTAGCACCCTGGTCGGTAGATTTGGAACCACCCACTGAGACTGAGGTTCGCAATTGCCTTTCGGCTCTCAATCGTAATAGGGCTGCTGGCCCAGATGATCTCGTGCCGGCACTTTTCAAAGAAGGTGGAGAGGCGTTAGTAGAGGCATTGACTCAGTTGTTTCAACTTGTGTGGACGACGGAGACCATCCCTCCGTGCTGGGGTCACTCGATAATAGTTCCCATATTTAAGAAAGGCCCGGGGCTCTTGCGAAAACCATAGAGGGATTAGTTTGACCCAGTCATTTCAAGGGTTCTGGCATCCATTATACTTCGTCGACTCACTGCAGATTAGGAGGCGGACGAAATAATGGAGGACTGTCTGCGGCACTCACAAGATGCCGGCGTGGACCTCCTACCTGGTGAAAGACTGACTGATCTTGATTATGCTGACGATAAGGTATTGCTGTTTGACAACTTTCAAGCGGCACAAACAACACTGGACGCTATTTCGCGTTCTGCTAAGTACTTCGGAATGCGCTTTGCAGCCTCAAAATGCAAAGTGCTTCTGCAAGATTCACGTAGATTTAATGTTAGATAATGAAGTCATGGAGGTTGTTGACCGGTTTGTATACCTGGGAAGCTGCATCAGCGGTGGCGTCGGAGGTGTAGGGAATGAAATAGAAGCGCGTATTTCCAAGGCTAGGGCGGTGTTCGCTAATCTGAGACACCTATGGCGACAGAGGTATTTCTCTGAAGCTTAAGGGTCGCGTATATCAGACAACAGTGAGGGCTGTATTACTTTACGGCAGCGAAACGTGGCCGCTCAGGGTAGAGGACGTGAACCGTCTCCAGGTATTTGACCACCGATGTCTGCGTTCAATCGCTCGTATCGGGTGGCACCAGCGAGTAAGCAACGAGGAGGTTAGGAAGCGGGGTTTGGTGGTGATTGTCAAGACAAGTTCTTCTGTTCGGTCAATACATCTGCACAGACTTAGATGGTTAGGTCATGTACTAAGGATGCCAGCTAGTCGTCTGCCACATCGAGCACTCTTTGCCGACGCTGCGGCCGACTGGCGCAAGGTGCGAGGTGGACAGATGATGACCTGGCGTAGACAAATGAAATCGTTCACGAAGGGGTTGGTCACTGTAGGTCGGGTTCGTCTCCCGGGCTGGGGCCCTCGCGACTCACAGAGTCGGTGGCTTGAGACGTTAGGTGAGATGGCGGCTAATCGAGCTCAGTGGCGTGAATGTTGTCGTTGTTTGGCCGAGTTGTCTGTGAAGTGAGTGCACTTAATGATGCGGGGCAGTGAAAGCCGTAAGGAAGCTGTCTTGCTGATGACGCCTTACTTTCACTTACAGCTCGGTTGTTTGTTTGCAAGGTGTAGGCGCCTTGATGTTGTATGTTTGAATATAGACGTAGCTATTTTTAGTAGTTAGGTCCCCTCCCCTTCTTTCTTCTCTCTTCCTATATAGGTTTTTTTTCCTTCGTGGTTGTGTGGCAGTTAAGCATAAGTGTCTTTGTCGCGTTGGAAAATTGAGTAGGAAACAAGAAAACGGTAGGTGTTCTTAATTTCGGCGGGTCACCAATAATTAACTTTGGAATAAAGACGGAAGGAACTGAGCGGAATAGAATCCTAGCTACAACTTATGCAGAACACTACAAAGATACTTTAGTATGCAACAAACTATAGCCACATATCAACGGCAGTATTGATTGTCAGGCTGACTGAATACTCGACTTAATATCCTGGATATGTTTGTTTCTTTCAAAGTTGCGCTTGGATTCGTCCATCTTTTGCACTGGTACGACAGACTCTGGTGGGTTGTTCTAGATTAGGCGTAGTCAAACGTTCAAACGCTGTTTTTTGCAAGTTAGGTGATTCATTTATTAGCACAGCTTTAACGAAGTGGTTTGGAATAGGCGAGAGCCTATTTTGTTAACTGTGATAGAGGATTCCAGGTGCCAATGTTGTACCATCTTGGATACGCGCATATTGCAATGCGATCCTTTTCTACAACTTTTCCATATAAGGTAGTGGGCAAATTGTCGTGATCTTTCGTTGTACCTTTCAGCATGATCGATGTTCTTTACGAGGTACTGGGGACAAACGTGGTTATTTAGTTTAAGGCGCTGGTGGTGCAGTGCCACATTGAATAAAATCAAATGACCTGTAACTGAAACACTCTAAATAGCCCGCTGAATAGCATAAGTGCCGAATGTGCATTGTTAGTCATTGATGTACTTTCGGGAGACCGGTCAGAATCATTCAACACAATTATCCTTGAGACCTGTTCACAGGCTGTAGTATCCAGTTTCCCTTACCACCAAGGAGATACCCAGTGCAGCTTGAATGACTTGAATGCATCGCTTTACATTTGGTCGTGTTGGGAGAGAACCAGCTGTCCATAGCTCAGCAATATAGGACGTTCACATCACTGTGGGTTCCTAACCTCTGCCACACTATTTACTGCACACCAATTTTGAATTTCATCAGCATATATGAATTGACTGACTGTGGAGCTTTGTACTCCAGTGTGTTGTTTTTACATTCCGTCGATTAACTGATTGGCGTGATGAAAATTCACTTTGCGATACCTAAATCGACCAACATGTCAATGAGGGTTCGTTACTTTAGCGTTATTGAGGCTGCTTTTCTTCAAAGTCTCATGCCAGCCGTGGTTTCCTTGTTTTACAGTAAGCCTTTTCGCATACTCAAGTTCGGGTCAATCGTCGCTTTTGTTTATTCTGAATCTAAGTTTCGTGAGATACACATTCAATATTGAACGAGTTAGATAACTCATTACATCGGATTACGATCATTTGTCACACAAACCTTCTGTAGAATCCGCTCTGCGTTTCTACTTCAGAGGTCAGCTGGGTACCACTAGAACTTAACACCCCGAGGTCAAATCAAACTGATAACGACCGCAAACAGCTCGGTAATGTTTCTATAATAGAAAATACATGGATATCAGCAAATACATAAGAGTAGATATATGGAATCAATATGAAATGTCACATACGTTCGAAATGGTACGTCCCGAGAGAGTTTTCGACCGTCAGCGGTCGAGCATAAGCAGAAAATGTCCAAATTCAAGATGGCGGCCAAAGCGACCTTCACATGGGCACAATTATGTCATAAAGCATACTACTCACAAAGAGGGGGAGTAGGCAGCGAGTAAAGAGGAAGTCCAAACGAATGTTACACCTTCATTTTTAGAAGCTTTCGACTCACTCAGGCTTCACTATGTGCGTGTGGAGTTCTCCGTGATCATTGGCCGAACGACTTACATCTTCAGTAAATGGTTTTTTGATTGACAGCCCTTTCTTGCGATCAATCCACACAGCAATTACATCATACCTCGTTAAAAAGCACAACATAATGGCAATTGATTTCAGCAGCGTGCTCAGTACATAACGGTGGTATCTTTCACCTTATCTACTACCTAATGTGAATACTGCGGTTGAAACGGACGTCTTATTTGGCTGCATAACCGTATCTCTTAGCCGCCTGTTACACCGAACAACTGCTATTACTGACAGTTCCATTTTTGTTTACAATAAAGAGCGGGAGTTGGTTGTCACGCCTCGCCTTTCTGTTGCCTTCACACTGATAGGAATTCCCAGGCAAGAACAGTCATGTTGGACCTGCTTTGTATCTGACCAAACACGGTCAATCGTCAGACAAACCTTTGATTCTGAAATTTTTAAATTCAACTTAACAACGCTTGTAATTGTATTCGGATTCTGCATAACTGATGAATCCACTGATCAGGCAATCGGAAGCAGTGTCGCAGGCCAATAGATTCTACTCCGCATAGGCCGGCCTGGTCACTTGATTAAGTTGACGGAGAGCGAGAACTGCCCAAGTGGATGAACCTGCGTCAGCTGGTTCGCACCCGCACCGTAGAAACAGCACGCTAAATAGGGTAAATTCAATTTGACGGTCTTACCCTCCGTTTCATGTACGGAACACATAAGACTAGTCTCAAATGCTTAGGCCCACTTCCCGTAATCGGTTAGCTTATCTGTCATTCCATTATGGGTTTGTTCCTGTAACCTAACTTTTCGTCCGAAAAGTCTTGTTAGTCATGCTTTTAGACATATGTGCAGTGTTGAGTGATCTGCTAAATCAAAGGCTGAATGAAAATCTTGAGTGACAACATCAGCCGGTTTAACTTCATCAGCCGCCTTCAGCCCATTTTTCTCAATCTGAAATTTAATTGGTGTTGCATGCTTATTCTCTCGAAATGTTTGTTGATTGTTACGTTGCACTGTAAGTCGAATTAAATGTTCACGTAACTAGTTATTGTCGGGGAAGTCACCAGTTCCCCGAAAATATGATGTGACAGAGAGACTAACTGGCCGTGTATACTCCGTCGTTCATTACCGTTATTCGTCGTGCTGTTATCCGCCGTTTCATTGATCGTTATTCCGTTCCGTTTACGCGCTCGTAGGCCATAGACCCGCTTACAACTGTTATCAATCAAGTTCTCAATTATCCTTGAAACCAGCAACGATAATGCTGTCGGCCTTCAATTAACGAGCTTTTTGGATCGCCCCCTTTAGAGCTGCATCACTTTGTGCACAACTTCCAAACCTTGAAAAAACCTGCTCTCCCAAGGAGAATAATTAACTAACTCACCCAGTGGTCTCGACAACTCCGTAGCACGTCTATTCAACACTAGGGGGTGGCGAGATATAGACTTGACGTCTGGTCAGTTGGTCATCTAAAAAGTGGTGTATTTTGTTCGATTTATCTCCTAGGGTGAAACGAACTGAAGCAAAAGAATAGTTGTTACTTCTTTACGGAATTGTATGATGGCAACCATATCACTAGCGGTGATACCTATGATGACCTAGAACCGTAGAAGTTCGAATTCTAGCTTACTGATGAATGTGTCCACCGGCACTGAAGCTGAAAGGGATATTATTACCCCCCGTTTGGCTGTCGGTACGATTCACCGTTGAACACGAACTGAACATCGAGGGTTCATCGTAGCGGTGTTTCTTTTAAGTCCGATTTTCCCTGCCCGACTGTGTTTTCCGGTCGGTCTGTCTGATCCCACACACATTGTTACTTAAGTTTTTGTATCTACCAACAGAGAGCAGTTGCATACGCCAGTGTTTATTGTCAGCACTTGGGCAAAACACGTCTCTGCCTATTGGAAATGATGTCTTTTTGTAGCGACAGTTGGGTGCGTTGATAAAGGTCTGTTTACTGATTACTGAACGTTTTTCATATTGGTTTGTCATGTTAAAGTAGCAACCAACAAGGAGGCATTTGAACCATAGTCTTCAGTCGCTAATCCCTTGGTAGTGACTATTGTCATAGTCATCTTTTAGTCTCGTTCGCCGTTTTGATGTGGCTTATATAGCCACATCTGTTGAACCATAAACAGTTGTCTGTTGTAACTTTCTCTGGCATTTTGTGCACTGTGACAGCAGTGACGTTGATGTCACTCTGGGAATGATTACGTAAGTAGACGTGGTGATGTAATCGGATCCGTCAGTGACTTGTTGGTTCAGTGTCAGTCTGTTTCTTCTTACATGCCTTACCGTTATATTACTAGGGTGTCACATAATCTGATCTCTTGTACAGCTAAACGTCACTTTTGGTCTTCGTCGTCACAATGGTTTGGGCGGACTTGTTACCAATATGTCCTTCGTTCCAACGTCACATACGCACATGTGAGCTGATGGTGCGTTAGTATTGTACGTCACTGTCGTTACCACTGAGGGGTGTATTGTTCGATTTCCCGCCTCTCGTTCATCTGATCTCCCCTAATCTCTTGCGTTATCGGCAGACAGTGACGATAAGATGGAGGTGGCAACGTTGCCTGCCTGTACTGCTATTCCACGGGCGGAGCGGTTTCGCCTATAGGTTTCTGACGCAACATGACTGGCGGCGGACGGTTTTATTCTGCGCAATCGCCAAGCCATTTGACGTTGTATTCTGCTTCGTTGAAATGAGCTGACTCAGTTGCATCTTCTATACGTTTTTCCCAGCTTACACACACGCCGATTTCTGACCGTTTGCCCTCATGTGAACGTTGTTGACGTATCCACAGACATGCAAAATTTGTGTAATGTGCAAAATCATTCAACTTTCAACAAGACTGTATTGTGTTGCTGTCTTCATCCTCTGAAGCTCACATGAATAGAACTATAGGCCTCACAAACCTCAAAGTCTCCATACTTCCGTGGTTCCGTCAGCGACGTTCGGCAACTTATCATCAACGACCTTAGGCGAAAAACCCGAACAAATCATGATGCTTATGTGTTAGCTGACACAGAAAATCTGGAGTTCTCTTTCACTGCTTGATGATCAGGGCCGAAATATCATCCTGCTGTTCGATAACGCCACAAGCTGTGATGACACTAGCACTGTTTCTATTGCATTCGTTTTACTCAACAGTACGCCGTTACTACCAACAAATCATTAACTGAAAATTTACTACAAACATGTTGCAACGATTGTTTGATTCGGTCGATACTGATCAACCATCAGTGGAAGTAAAATTTTGCTATACTGTACAGTTTTACAAACTGACATGAAACAACGTGAGGTCACCAACAACTTTTGATTGTTAATGTCACATTGTTCTGTTTTGTCCCGATTCCTTGAGAAGGCCCATGATCTCTGTACCGTATTGCTCCGGTGAGCCAATGCAGATATCTAGCGTCAAGGCGGAGGCTCGTACTGAAACGGAGCAAAATTAGAGCAATAATATTACCGCTGACTATGGATCACCATCATCGATCACTTCTGGTGCTCCACCATCGTAAGTGACAACAGAAATGTTTAAATCAAATGTCGCTAGTGACATCGATCACAATACCACATTTATTAGAAGGTGGTGTTTCATTTCTCGATCAGAACAAATGACTTTTTAAGACGATACAAAGAAAATGACCTAAAGTACATCTTTTATTCGGTCATCTGAAGCTTTTCATGCCCCTCCACTGGAGTGGCGACGGAACTAGTGATTATTCTTTGAAAGTTTTACGCGGTCCGTATTCATACCCTACTCCATCACACCGTCACCACCGCATATCACTTTTTCGGGAAGCGAGAGGTGACAACTAGACGGGGAAGGATAGGTTCCTGTTCTACACGAGCAGTTTGGATGAAGCCATCGAGCTTCTCCCATGCAATCGGCTTTCTTATTTCGTTGTGCTCGGTGGGTTTGTAACTTCGATGCACGATGATTTTACATAAGTCCAGCCCCTTTGTAAATTGTATTTTTAACTCTTTCTACAAAAAATTGCAATTTAGCAGAAAATGCACTCATACAAATGCATGTTCACTTCACATTAGGTGTTTTTATGACGCACAAGGTGTCGACGAAATTATTTGTCTGTCACTGATGTTCGTTAGATTACTGTGTCTGATATTAACCAACAATAAGTGGAAATCATGTGTTATCTTACGTGTGGTATCACACATTGGTATGTGTACAATAGCTGTTCTTCTGCCTCGTGGTGCACAGCCGACCCGATTTGCGTCAATAGGATCTCAGGTGTTATCCGCGTCTTTCGACGTCAAAAGCCGTTCCTAACTGAACCCGTTTCATATTTTTTAAACCAACAATAGCCAGTGCATAACATAAGACAGAATTTTGGCCGGTATTCCATCGCATCTTGTGGTTTCCAAAACAGCAATGCTGCATAGCTTGAAAACGTCACATGTCCTCGGTGATTTATCTAACCCCCATTGTTCCTTCCAGTTAGTTCACATCAGATGAGATGGTTGTGTGGGCAACGTGGTCGCTGTCCAGCGCGTATTTGGGAAAATCCGGGATATACGGTCAGTTGGTCAACCAATGAGATTGCATAGTGCGATGTGGTTGAATGTTTCCAGCACCGCATATTATATACAGAGAAAACCAACAATTGGGTAAAGCTGCGGTCAGTCATCGACGTGATCAAGAAACCTGGAGGACGCCCGCCCAGTCGGGTACCTCGTAGTTATTCAAGTCACTAGTTAAAAGTGCTGTCGAAGATGTCAACGTGTCGCAGTCAGCGACTTGCTCGAACCCACATTTCTGGCTAACCTTATGCTGATGTACCCTCGTCTTTTTTGATATTTTCTTCTGAAATATTCTACGTCACTTGCGATGAGCGGCGGCTCGAACTGCACTATCTCTTGGTCAGGTTCATTGCTGTTACGTGTCAAATGTCAATTTTCCTGTTGAATGAAGTTATTTAATGAAGGAACACTTGGTGGATTTTCGTTTAGTAGAACCGTGTTTCCTGATTCTGAAATGAACTCAGGATGGATGGATGGGGGACAGACGATGACTGTGAAAAAATTGACATCATAACTTCTCTATACCAGTCCAGCGCATCTTATTGAGATTTGAAGACGTCAAATATTGCACAGAATCAAAATAGGTATTGTACATGTTAAGAGTCTATTTTACCTTAAGTTTACTATTAATTGTCATGTTTTCGTTGTGTGACAGCGTGCAGTTGTGTTTATTAGGTAATGTATCATATGTCCGCTTTGATACACCTATGTTGGGTTTACCCTCTTTAATGTAGACCCTTGTTTTGCACGTGGTGACCTACTTATTTCCCACACACATCATGTCAGCTGTTGGTTTCCGGTCTTATCAGATGAACTATTTATCCACTTCATTTTCGCCGTGATTATTATTTTAATTAATTTCAGCTCAATCAACTTGAATGTGCCAAGAAGCTCGCTGAAACGAGCAATCCGGAACAGAGGGCTTCTGTGTTCCTCTCCTCTGTTGCACCTCTCATTCCCCGCCCTGTGTCTGACGATTTGTTATGCATATCCACCAACAGGCCTGTGAAAGCATCTGCGTCAGTGGTCGGTGCTCAGCGATTGCTTTGCTCATCATCAAATGTTCCGGTCGCCGAAACCTCCATCCGCGGTCTTCTGGACTCACCTCCTTGTGTACGTAAAAGTGAGCAGCGGAAAATCGACAATGAAAATCGACAGTTGTTACTTGGTGAGCATGATCGATTATTTCATGAGCAAACTTTTGTTGTCTAGCTTGAATGCACTCTCTTACTTTTTGATATTTACTCATAGTTATCGTTTGAGCACGTAAAAACTGGTTATATTTGCTTCGCTTTAATAAGCTTTGCTTGAAGGCTTGGGCTTTCAGGTCAGTTTACTGTTGTATTAACCAAGAAGTACGGGCTTTTACATCAATGCTAAGCTGGATTGCATTCGTTTCCGTCGGTGTTGGCAAGATGCACGACTGTCACGTAAGCTTTCACTCGTGCCACCTAATTATCCATTTGTCATATTAATTTTCGAGCCGTATGTAGGTCTATTCAGTTTTGTAGTTCATATTTTACTTCATTTCGCTCAATTTCACATCAACATGTTCCGTACGCCTGCAGCTGCCTGTATCAGTCGAATTTATCTCAATCGACTTTTCGCACAAAAAACCCCAAATAGTTTTTCCTCGCCCTGTGTTAATTTTAAGAACACAATGGTATTCCCACACGTCTGCTGGAGGTTTCAGTTTTCACGACGCAACTACTGCGGTATTCCTCATCCATCCATTTCTGTAGATGCCCAGTGGAGATATTTAACGAGCTGAAAGCGAATATCTCACAAATACAAATTCGCAAGCAATATATTAAGATAAAGAGAAACAGATAAGACTGGATATATATATATATATATATATATATATATATATATATATATATATATATAACCACTGATTCTACGCCCTTCCACTTCTGCAGATTTCCGGTCTTATTTGGTTTTCTCTATCTTAATACTTTTGAGCGTAATACGACCTTCAGTGCGTTTTCATAATCCTGGTTCCACCTAGGCCTTGTTCCCCTAAAACTTGTGTGTGTAATCCGTCTCCGATAGCCCCTTATGAATACTCAACGAAGTGTGCCCTAGTGTGGATCATGCAAAGTCGCAAATTTGCCCACTTTATTTGAAAGTTGTTTACATGTTCAATTCGGATTCAGAAGTATGCTTCGAACGCAGGTTCAATGTAGTCTCCCTAAACTTTTCCTCCGCTTTCAACATTTTGTTATAAAAATATTCACAAGTTTTACCCTGACATCTCCTCAAGTCGCATTTACAAATCTGATCGATCGATCACAATTTCCCATGCTTTACATGTTTGTTTATGGGTAACGTCTTTAACTTGGTTCCACTGCTGTCGTTAAGCGTCAGATAGGCCCATATTTTGATTGTTAAAAGTTGCGAAAGAACCGTGTGGACCGTGGACTAATCTAATTTCCAAACTGATTCAACATTACTTTTCTATTCAACCTCTTCCTGTATAGGCTGGTTAGCGTGACACTTTGCAGTAATTCTTCACTTGTGCTCCTCGAGGCAGTGCGTCTGAGCTTCATGAACGTTGGTGACAATCTTTTTATGCAATCATAATGACCACTGGACCAAACAGAACTTAATAAACTCTTTTAAGATCATTTTATATTTGACCGTCGAAAGCCTTAGTTGCGAAATTGCTCCTCTGCGCAAAAGCCACCATCTCTCTCTTGTAACCCTCTGCTGTTTTCTTCCTCACGGTTAACGAGATTCACTGTCTTGCGCTAACGGTCTCACCGATAATCTGAAGTTTTGTCATTTTTGTGACCAGCCTTTCACTATTTGATAAGATCTTCGAGTAAACCGAACATTATTCTGTGAAAAATTTGTGTTACACTCTTCTGCGTTTCATAAACCCAAGAGAAGATATGTAGTTCTCCCGAACACTTTAATGTTATCAAAGCTATGGTTCCTTCTTTCGAAACTCATGCGAGCTGTATCGAAAGTTCTTGCCTTTCATGGGTGCCCATCCACGAATTTGCAATCGGCTTGCAGTTCCACTTCTTTTTGGGCTGATTTTATAGGGTATCAACGATATGTTACCAACTTGTTTCTTTGTTCAGTGGTAACTGTTGAGTAACTTTCAATCTCTGCTGTACGTATTGGGCCGTGGTTTTTGTAATGTTTTGTCTAACATATTTCAACTAACGACTCAAACAACACGTTTTTCAGTTCGCCGTTTTATTTAATTAGCACGACTGCTGCTTGATCCACCGTGCTTTTGTGTCACTTGGAGCGCATTTGCTACAAAGTGGTTTCCAATGTATTTTCAGTTTGTACAAGTGAGCCATGATTGCTCATTTTCACGACTTATTGTTTACTAATTCAGGTGATACCGAGACCTAGATACCAGCATACTACTACTGATACATCGAGAGATCGTGTTAATTCTGCTAACTGAATTGCTTTCTGGTTACTTGGGATCGTTAACTTCAACGGGGTCGTCGGTTGGTGAATGTTCGCCTTTTCAGCTCGGGAAGTCTCATGCATTTTGTCGCCTCATGTGAATCGGGTTAATCCGGATAACATGACGGGAGGTCGGACAGACCAAACATTTTCACTCGAATCATAAACTGGTATCGAAATCGGCAAAGGTCAACTGATTTTAGTAGTTCTTATACTTTAGTCCACAAGAAGTGATTTGTAAACAGGCTGGCAAATTTTGTTTCCTTAAGAATACGAACCAACAACCCACGAACTGCGCGCAGGGAATTATTTCGCAGTTATCCTAACCTTTCAGTTCCTCATCACACATTGTCAGCCACTTACAAAAGGAGTTATAGAAACAAGCAACGTTCTTCAGCTGAGGGTTTCTGCTACTGGGGGACCTGTCGCTGTGTTTGGTCACTTGCAATGCTTAGTATTTTACCGGGAACGGACCATTCCGTTTCGGTTCACTTGGCCTCTGTGTAGTTGAAAGTATATCTAAGCACGATGACCAGTATATTGAAGCGTGAGTATTACCTAACTGGTAACTACTGAACCCCGTGCTATCCATTCTAGTGACCAAGATTGTTATCGTTTCGTTTTATCGCGTTCACTTGGCTGGCAGAACACTGGCCTTGGTCGGAAAAGAAAATTGCCGGCCGTAAAACAAGGCGAAGCTTAAGTGGATCAATGTCCCTGTTGATCCAGACTAAAGATGAAGTGGATTCGGGACACTGTGGCATTGTGATTGACCGACCTGAGCTTCATTCCCTGAGAAAAAAGTGATAAAATGAACGGTATAAATGGCTGTAGTAAGAAAAATGTTGCCCAAACTTACAGACTGATAGTAGCCAGAATGGCTTATTGGTCATTCTGGCCTCGAACATTACTACAGTACTATCACATACGCGGTGAAATGCAAACGCCGTAGCACAGTCTCTTGTGAATAGCGTTCAGCTGCTCCGATCATTTCGGCAGTTTTCTCCACTTGCTTTATCTCTATGAATTCTCTTCCTCATCCAGTTGTGTTGGATGTCGCATAAGCTTAGTAGGTGCGGTAAATCGTCAAGAGTTACCTCCGTTTGAATAACTAATGTGAGCAGTTGCAACTGTTATTGTCGTTGTGGCGTGTGACACAAATGTTAATCGCAGCTCTGACTTAGCCTTTGCAAGCGGAGTTAGGTCCATCCATCTGGCGAGAACATCAAAGAAGATGCACACTTCAGCCCGTCAAGTGGGTCAAAGTAACCTACATGTTTCATCTGTGGTAGGTTTTTGGACATATTGCCGAAGTGCTCGGTGTTAGTCATTATAGCGTATAGCAGATTGTACGTTACAACGGGCAGTGCTTCGGTGATGCGCACTGTCTTAAGCACACATCAAAGAAGTTCTCACGAAGTCAAACGGGTCACTCTCAAAATTGGCAGATACTTTAAAGTAAACTGAGATAAACATACACACACGGGGGAAGGTGTGGGAAGGAACGTTAAGCATAACGTCGTTATCCACTTAGCTTTATTTGACCATGAATTAAAATATGTGGCAGTGGCGAGCCACCGTGAAGCAACTTTAAACAATCTTTTACAAAACCTAGTAAGTGATTATCTGATTCCTTTACAATCATCTTTTGATAACGTCAGGCGTGTACACGAATGCCTTTCTTTTCGTAGTACTACTTAATCTTCCACGTCAACGGGTGGTTTTGGCAATAGACAAATCCGCAATGTCCCATTGTGCTGCTTAAATTCTTGTGTTTACCGTCCATGAGTGTCGATTCATGTCCTCTGCGGCTAGAGTTGATCCTCGAACCATTGTACTGCCTCTCGCCTACTGTCTTACGTTACCCGATCAAGCCTCATTTTGTTACTTTAATGCGATTATGTGTCACCCAGGTTGAAGAGATCCTCATCAGACAATACCACGTTGTTCGCGGAACCAGGGCTACTTTTTGCGTTCCGTTGATCTATATTTGGGCAGCACTTTTATTGTCCACAGTGGATGACATTTCATTCGGTATTTTCTAAATTTTATCTTTCGTCATCTAACATTTTGATGTACACCCTAATCTCTAGATTTTGCCTCAGGCGCCTTTACAGCAACTTCTCTTTACATGTGATCGAAACCAATCCTCTTTTGACTGAATTATTCAACCTTTGGATACATTGTAATGTTTGTAGTATCAAAAGACTCTCTAACCGTCCGACCCTCCTCGCAGTTGTATAGGTGTCAAAACTTGTGCGTCCGTTGGTGGCTATTTGTCTTTTACCAGATGCGCTTGTGTTTCTTTCCATACACTACACTTCACGCCAAGGCATTAAATCGCTTGACCACACGACGGTCGATCGATACGGACTAAGATGTATTGAGGCACGCAGTTGCTACAGTAACGCCCCCCCGGTACATTGCAATTTTGGAGCGGGATGTGGATCGAAAGCTTGCGACAACACTTGCTCAGTACTAAAATACAATTGTCCTTCCAGCCAGACGGCAGAGTTGTATGTCTAAAGTATAATTTCAACTGTTGACTTCAAAATAATGTGGTGCACTTTGACAGACTTAAACTTACTTAACGATTATCGTGTTGGCTATTGGTACCGTAGTCTCCGAAATTGGAAAAAATGATATAAGGAGTAGATGCATATATTTTGTTGTCTGACAGTACACTTATCTACCTACGAGTGTCTGCTGACACTAACCACACCCAGTTGCTAGGCCATGCCGTGCCGTGTACACCTCGTTACATCACGACTAACGGGAACCTGTGCTGTGCGCTTTCTTTCCGATCGGGAACTTGTACTTGCTATTTGCGTTTTAGTCATTCAGAGAGATTAACTGTTCTAAGTCGTATGCTCCCTTAGACAAATGGACAGGAGCAGTTTACGTCAATTAATTGGCTGGGGTCTGAGTAGAACGGGACGCTGATGTCATTCACGGCTAGTCGTATTTCTCTGTATGTTTACTTGCCTCTAGTTGCGAATCGTCTACTTGACCCTTGCTAGATAGATATGATACTTCGATTTACTCGATTTCTATACAGGTCTAATTATCTCCCTCAGCCCATCTCTACTGTGCTTAATGTACGAGTTATGATAGACAGCTGAGGAAAAAACGAGCCAAGCTGTTCGTAGAATTTTACTCCGAAGAAAGCAGCTTCTCTGGTCTAGTCTTTTGATATCTGAGCGCCCCTGTTAAAGGTTGCCGCATTTAGGCTTTGTGTGCCGTCGACGAGTTCTACAATGTGCTCTCGTTTTAGCCTTTGGAAACATCAGTTTGAGGGCAAAAAAGCATCCGCAGATCTACACCAATGAGCATCAATTAACTAGTGTAATCCGAATGATATACTGTTGTGTTAAGTTTTCATGAGTAGCTTTCTGTGGTCGTTTCGCTTGGTGTTTAATGGGAGTGGATTTATCTGTGGATCTGGCGCGGGAAGTTCTCAGGATGGTCACATTTTCAGTTTTTTTATATTTTGTTTGTTATCATTGCTCTTTTGCCTGCATTAAACGATCTCCTTCCTCGCAATTAGGCTCTACTGCTGATACGCTATCGGCTACAGGTGATGAATCGATGCTCATGCGTGGAGAATCATCAGAAAGTGAGCGCTATTCGCGCACACAGTTGTTGCACAAAGAGGAATTCAGACGCGAGGAACTTGCTTCGGAAATGCTTAACATGGCTATACACTTGAAGGATCAATCAGCTGCGATGAGTGACCGCCTCAAATCCGATCAGAAGACGATTGAATCAAGTATTAATCAAGCCGATCAAAATAAAACCGATTTGAGCATGGTTCTGGACCAACTTTCTGAAGAATTGGGTTCCCGGTGTGCACGAGTCGTGTGGATTGCGCTACTCATCGCTCTGATCGTATTCCTGCAAATGATTGCTTTTATGAAGCTATTCCGCAAGCGAACGTGGCATACGACAGGGCAGTCCTTAAGAACTGAGCTGTGAAATTCTGATAACTTTTTGCTATGTTCGTCTTTGTTATTTATGGGTTTCGTGATATGATTGTTTTATTTTTAAGCCAGCTGGCCCCCTGTTTCTCGGCGTTTACAATCGTTTACTAACTTTTGAAAAACAAGGGTACGGCCTTGCGTGCCCAGTATTCTTGCGTTTGACCTGGATGTCATCATTTTATGATGAAGTATCACAAAGCATTGTTTAGCCTTTTATACCGCCTCGGGTTGTTTAAGTCTTCTATGGTTGATCAGGGGCTGCGCCCCCTTTACTTCGTGTTATTACAGTACCTATGTTGAGCTAGCCGCTTTTCCATACAAGTATTATTGGCCGCATTATAGTCGGTGTCAGACGGGGGTCGCACGAAGAAACAGGTGATCAAAGTAGACAAGGTGTGATCTTTTTCCAAACGAGATCGTTTTGTTGGGATGATAAGTATGGCCGTAAAGTGTAGGCTCTTCCGACGTGTTGCAAAATAATGTCTTGAGGACCAGTTCGGCTCCATGTAACATCAACTTCCGCAAGCTTGTTTCGAGGTTGGCCCTATTCTTTCTAGTCAGCGGGTTATTAAGTCATAGTTTTTCCAGAAACCCCGTGTACAATACTGGGCTTTTTCTTCACGATGGTCACTTTCCTGGGAAGAATTGTCCTTTTTATAGAGATGGATGCCACAAGGGAAACTAGCATTTCACCCGTAAGTATCTTGAGCACTGTGTACAATAGTCCTCACGAACAGAAACACCTTCCGAGAAGAGCAAGCGTTCCTTTGATGGGAGCATTCCTTACTAAGGAATATTCCCCTCCGTGGAACCTGACTATTGTCAGTACGGTCCAGTGAGTAATACCTGTAGCTTTTCAGGATTCTCATTGTTGACACCGGGGTCTCAAACTGCTCTCTGTATGTTAACGTACTAGACCTTTTAAAGAATCTATATTATCCACCGGTCCTAGCCAGCAGCTTGCTTCGACGATTAATCAGTATTTGTGGAATCATGGTGACTACACGCTGGGACTAAAAATAGTAATGTTTACTTGCCTTCCGGTTTAAAAGTTGGTGAGAACTAATCAACCGTACACCCCCCCCCCAACAATCCGTAGCTTACAGCTGGATTGCGATCCAGGTCGAGACGGAAACCACTGAACGATTATCTGAGCCAAAGAACAACCGACTAGCAGTCGAAAATTATTGCCACTGTTCTGTTTGGGCGAACTAAGGAAAGGCGATACAGTGGAGGATATAAATTATGTTTTGAAGAGACCCAAAAATTCGTCGAGCCTGGTGGGTTTTTTTTTCGAGCTATCTTCGAAAAATAAATTGTGATTTTGAATTTCATCTTTTCGCGCCACAACGTGCCAAAACTCAATTTTGGCGCACGTTTCTCCTGCGTCTCTGATTGGCCCATCCCACTTTTAATGCATCAATTCAGGTGGGATTCTTCAAGGCTGTTCAGAGACTATATATATGCAGACGCTGGTCTGCAATGTTACCTTTGGTTAGAGAGCAAATACATTCTCGACTGAAGGTCAAGGTCTTCTGGGGTTTCGGTTATTGTTACGCTCGGTGCTACGTGTCCGTGTTTCGTATAGTCGTGCGCTAGACTTTTCTCGTTATCGTTGACCAGCGGGTCATAACAGTTTTCTTTTAATATCAAGGAATGTCAGGAAGTTGAAGTACAAAGGGCTTTAGCTGGCGTAGGAATTCTGGCCACTGCTCAGGATCATTGCCAGAATTATTGTCACGGCGACCATTTTCGGACGTTCCGGTGGCAAGGTTCTGAAACTGAGGACGAAGATAAAACGAATAAGTAAGAGCCTGTAGTCAATAGGGATGCTATTAGAATACTGTAAGGGGAAATGGGAGAGGTTTTGTGTGATGGTTTCAGAAATATGATAACAAACTAATTGACTTGGCTCGATCCCGGAGCTAGTTTCGACGCAGGAGTAGTAATACCTCAAGCTGAGCAGGTCGGATATTTATCCTTCGAGCGCAATTTTGCATTTAACTGACAACGACATAATAAAACAACATCAGTAAGAAATAGACTTGACGACATTCGCTACATCTACAGTTTAAATGATAGCCGTGATTGTTATAGTTTCTAGGGCATTCAGACGGTCGCAACTGTGACGGTTCGTTCTCAAAAGGGACTTGAATCCGGAATGGACTCAGGAACATCAGTGTTAGTAATAGGCAGCACTGGGTTGAAAGAGGCAAATTATTGTCGGAATATTCGGCATTTCTATGGTGACCAGATCCATAAGCTAAATCAAGTATGCGACACACCTGAGTACCCAGGTTGTTAAATACAATTCTTTGAGATGATCGAAAGTCACTGCTACGATGATACACAATTTCATATTCCAAGCTAAGCATGCTGGTTCGGGGATCGCGGTTTTTCGACAGCCTAACGTTGTTGAACGGTCAGAATTTCGATACTGCATCAAGAAGTTATCCACACCATTCTCCAGTTCTTCAAAATTAGATGGATTGATAGATTTGATCGCACTTTTCAGAATACGAGCAAAATTCTCGGAAACCCCATTGGATTAGGAATGTCTAGAGGTAGTAAGCAGATCTCGCTCCTACCAGCCAGTATTCAAACATCTGCACGGTGAGATGAGTGCCATTGTAAGCGATCAACGCTCATGGTACTCCTTCCCGACTGAACGTTTTCTGCAATGCGATCACAGTGAAGATCGCAGTTGCTTACGAAGTAAAATAAACTTCCGGTCAACGTGAATGGGAATCAAGAATAGTCAAAGCGTAGTACCTACCCAAGAATTGATCAAAAGACTCAGCGTGTTCGCCAAGCTTGGTATTTAGTTTGCAAACGCTTCATCACCAAACCGACGTTGTGTTGTTCACAGTCATTGCATTGTATCTTGTATATGACGTTTCTCCTGTCGGCAGGTTTGACTTTTTCGTTTGTTTTGACGGTAGTTTTGTAACATTGCCGCTGGCTTGTGTGTCAGCGTAATACCCTGTGGTCCCAGTCTTGCTGTCCTTTCCGATACAGTCTTAACGCATAGTATTACAATTCGTTCTGTCCATGGTTCGGTAAAGTCCGGATCTCCTTTCTGCAGTAAGCACCGTCTGATGAAATTTCGTGGGTATCCGTTGCGAAGAAGTACTCGGTACAAGTAGTTTTCTTCCTTTCTTCGGAGCTCTGCGGTGCTGCAGTGTGTTTCAGCTCGTTTGAACAGAGTTCGAATGCAGCTCCTTTTATGGCATACTGGGTGGTTGCTGTGAAAACTAAGAGTTGGTCCGTGTGTGTTTCTTTCCGGTAAACTGAAGTCTCCAGGATTTCATCAGGCTCTCGGCCGAACGGTAGCTGATTGTCAGATTCAATTTACATCGTAACTTTAGTATCGATGAGGACGAAATTTATCCGCAGGGAACAAAATGCGCCTTGAAACAGCGATAACACGCGAGATCTGTGAATATCTGACAGTATTCCGGTGGTATCGTTCTGAATTGGAAAAATCGCTGGTTTTCGTGACAGAACCGGTCACGAGCGTTGAAATGTTTGTTTTAGTCGACCGGTAATTCGTTTGTCCTTCATTTAGCGCGCGGATATTGAAAATATTAATGGTGGGTGTTGTGACGGTTGATTGATAGTTTGACCATCCCTATGTTGATGAATGATGTAATATATATGTTTGGTTTTAGGTTATGGATTATATACAGGGCTTCAAAGATCTATTCGAGGATCGGGAGTTTTCTAGTTTCAAGGAATTTATAAGTTGTTTACAGAAGTACATGAAGGACCACCATGCTTTGTACGTCCTTGGTTCTAGCAAAAAATCAAGCAACGGACGCTTGAAGTATGATAATGTGAGTGTGAGTACTACTGAGGTTACGTGGTAGATGGCGTATCGGTGTATCAAATACAAGCGACGTAGGAGTGAAAGTCGTGGACTACGACGTGTTTAGTGAGTTGAGGTGACATACTTTTCATTGCATAGTTCTCGTGATACATGCTGCCAATCACGCTTCAACGTCGTGAGGAGAAAAACCATGTTGGTTGTGAGCTCTTTCACATTGGAGCACAACCACGACTTAACGGCTTTCCTGTACGATGCGCATCCAACAAATCGTCGGCTCACCGCAAGTGAAGTGAGCGATTCCAGGCATTTATTCCAGTATAATACTCCAACTGCTGAGTTGAAGCAGTATGCTGCGGATGTCTACGGCAAGTACATAACGACCATGGATATCTGCAACATCCGTCATAGGTTGAAGCCTCCGGCAATAAGTGAGTGTGTGTTTTTACATTGATGTAGAAAATCTGCCTCAACTTCTCACTGGCATAGAAGAAATGGGCGTACTGCGTGTCATAA
>LOND01003087.1:28995-47055 GCA_014220965.1 Paragonimus kellicotti | reverse complement strand
TAATACTATCAATGGTTGCAACAGTTGTATTACGGTGAGTGACAAATTCCATCACTCTTGTTCGCCAGCTTCAGTTTTAATGGATCAGCAAAAATACCATTAATTCCAAATAGAAATGCTGAGGTTTGATGGTCTAGTGATTAAACACTGGACGGATTGCAGATGTATAATATCTTGTTCGCGATTATATTGTTTGATTTTACGCAGTGATTTCAACAAAGTTGGGGACTGTTAGGTAAATCAAACAATATAATCGCGAACAAGATATTATACATCTGCAATCCGTCCAGTGTTTAATCACTAGACCATCAAACCTCAGCATTTCTATTTGGAATTAATGGTATTTTTGCTGATCCATTAAAACTGAAGCTGGCGAACAAGAGTGATGGAATTTGTCACTCACCGTAACAACTGTTGCAACCATTGATAGTATTAAGTCTATGAGTACAATTTTCTATCTGTTTCCGTTATATGCACTCATACGCATTCATATGCTTAACAGATATCTTCCCTAGTCCCTATGGAAAAGTGACTCCTTTCTAAGGGCGATCACTTGCAAAAGACTAATCGATACCTGGAGTTACTACTTTTTCACCCACAGGGTCCATTTACGATTTCATTTCTGGGCGTTATTGTCATATACGTTTTCACAGTCAGTTTGATTAACGCTACTTTATCGCAATTAAATTCATCTCTCTTCTAGTCTGAAAATATAACCGAAAGTCACAAACAACTCCTTCCGATAAAACGCAATCAAGAAGAAGTCCAGTTTAATTCAATTTTCACTATCTATGTTCAACAGACGAAGGTTTGAATTTGTTGTGGAAAACCAACAATAAAGGCAAGTTCTTAAAACTTAAATCCGTGATTCGAAAGGAACGATTCATATTCTTTGCATGAGCGCATACACATAACCCCGAAAATGTAGATGAAAGCGAGCGTGCAGGTGGTAACTGACACGCATTGATAATCAGCTTTAGGCTTTTGAATGAACCCTACCCGTCTAGAAGCTTCGATGTGCAGACTCAAAACAAACCGAAACCAAATTTCTCAAACCAAATCAGCTATTGATTAATTAATTGGTTTTATTTTGTGCATTGTGACAAGAGGGTGTATGCCAACAATAATTGAAAGTTGCGAGCACCGTTGATGTTGGCTACCGCTACAGCTAACTGGCATTCGTCACTTATCGATCTGCTAGACGGCAGACATTGGCGTTGGGATCAAAGTCGAGTTCACAAAATGAATTCGCCTTCACACATTGGCAACACGGGTCTACCTCGGTGTTTCGTTCTACTCGTTTCATCAATCTCAACCGTCTGTTCTGACTAACACAGCCGTTATTTATACCGTATCATTCACTCACATAATCCATTGTATCATGCTACTCATTGTCAAACTATTGTTGTACGGACCTTGGACCAAGGTTAAAGGTCTTAAGGTGAAGACATTCGCATGTACAGGAACGTCCAGCTTTACCAATGTGGGCTGATATTAGTTTGATCGGACAGTCAACAACTGCCATTTAAAATGTTAGACATACCACCTTTGAATGGGATTTGTTGACTTCGGCTCCTCATTACTTAAGACTATTGAAACTACTGGTGGATTTGGTACCTCGCGTTGATTATTTGAGTCTCCCTTTCTTCGATTTGTTTTGTGGCGACAGTTGTTGATTTGGATTGTTTTGCTGTCCTTCACGTTTACATACTCGCCTCCATACAACTTGGACTCTGAGGGTCTGTTATTTGCATTGGCTTCCTTGCTTTCATAGCTCGCTTCTGAAGGACTCGATGGAGACTTTTATCGTTGGCATATTTGTAAAATTTATCAAGCTATATGACGTAAATTTGCAGAAAATGTGCACCACTCCACTTTGATGGCAGCTTTAACATTTACATAGGTTTGCAACCAACGGATTTCGAAAAGAAGCATTAGAGATTAACTTCGTTGTCCTAAAACATCAACAGCAATAGAGATCCATTTCACGACCAAGATTCGAACTCCGATGCTCGCACTATTGGGGCAATCAGTTCACGTTAGTTACAACCGATTTACAATATGTAAACGCTCCGTAAAATGCTTTTGGGTAATGCCTGTCAAACTTGTAGACTAGCCCGTTAGTCTCAATCGGGATTAGAGTTCACTCAGAAAGCCATTCAAAGTCAGTTACATTGTCATATGCAACCCAGCACAAGCCAGCAGCGTAATTTCGTTTGTTCCAATGCCGTCTCTAGACTACTGTCAAAAACCAACGGATATTTAACATTATCCGTTGGTCTCGAAAAATTTAAACATTGCTAAGTTTATACAAAATCTGTCAAAATCCTCATAAGTAAAACGTCGATCCTTCGCCTGATGCCAACGCCAAGCCTTGAAGTAGATAGTCTAGTACATGAATCATAGTCTACTCTACATTCTTACCAAAGGCGTTTCCAGTACATGTATTTGCGTGTGCGACTTCGATCGATATTTTTATTAGAAACATTATGATCAATTTTAATTGAACACTTTCAGACTGATGAGTAGTCAGGTATGTGCGGTTTGCGTGATTTATGATGCTCAATCACGTGACCACTTTGAAAGCGCGTCAGTCTTTGTGTTAAATCTCTCACCAGATGGGATGAGCTGGTATTCGTAGTACGACCTGTGTCGTCAATAGCGGTGTGTTGGTGACACCATAATTTCATACAGTATAATATGCAAGACAACAGTCAGCCAATCATATAGAAGAAGTCAATATAGCTTGGTAAGCTTCTATAAAACTAGTCGTGTTCATATTTGGTGAAGAGACACCGATTCAAGGGGCCAAACAATGTCTTCTTTACGCGCCGATAAAGTGGGTTTTGCGAAGCAAGCTCAAGATCGAATGAACCAAAAATATGATGGTGTTGTTGCCGCCAAGGTGCTTCGATGGATCCGCTGGTTCAAAACACCAACTGGACTACATGGACCCACGGTAGCTGCGGCTAATCGAATACCGCAAGAAGTTCAGTCAATCGATATTGATGCTTTTGCTTCTCTCCTGTCGGACGGTCTGGCTCTTGGTTATCTGATGGCATGTCTAGAACCGGGTATGGTTCAAAAGTTGCTTAATAGCAAGACATGGCAAGTTTCCGACAGACCTGCATTCGAAACTAGCCGGCAACGAGAACGAATTGGCATGTTCCTCCAATTCTTAGCTGAATTCGGTATGAATTCTTCTGCTCAGTTTCAGACTGATCAGCTTTACGAGCGAACCGGAGTGGCTCAGGTGGTCAATGCCTTATCGCAACTAGGGATTGAAGCTCAAACCAGACCCGGATATGCTGGACCACCAGGTTTCTGGTTGTGCAAACATTAAAGCCAATTGGCTGGAAAAAGGTTCATTTAAACTAAAGCAAAGGAACTGTACATCGCTCGAGACACATTTTCGATAAGAGAAATGTGAGCTAACCTTTTCCTTTCCATGAGTGTGTAGTATGCTTAAAACTTTATCGGTTTGGATGCTGTGAGCAAATTGTTTGAACATAGCCCAGGTAACACTTTTCCACGAAGATTACTCATCTGTTATTTTTATGCACTGTCAACCATGATCACTATGAATTTACTGAAATGAATATTGTATGTGACATTTAAACTTTGGCTTTTGGTGTATATGGATGCAGGTAAAGCGTCTAAAGATTCTACTATCCCGTCGCTGAAGAAATTGGTTCTGTTCGACTATGTTGATTTTAATGTGTATACTCTACTCTCATTTTAAGCTCGTTACTCGCATGTTAGTCACATGTGCGAAATGATTTTACATCATAATCAATATCTTCTGTATGTCGGTTCAAGTAATTCACAAGGGTTTAATACTGAACGCCTGTCAGACGCCATTCACAGATACTATGCAATAATCAACTCAACACATCATATGTGAGCAAAAGGTCTGCCAAAAATCAAATTAAAGCGACACGGAGAAAGTTGAAATATTGTAATCATCTGAGCAATATAAATCAATCCTAGACAGTTCGATTGTTCAATAGCCCGATTAATTGGTCCGTGGGGCAATCAAGTTCTTAGCTGGTAGGTATGACAGCGCAAAATCGGTACCAATGAAATCATGAATATACGGTTCTTATAATTATCAGTTGGTTACCACAACTTTTTCCGTAAACCAATTTGTGACTTAGCTGGATTAGCAACAACATGTCATCATTTTACCTTATCTCATCGTACACAGATTGAAATTTAAACCCGAGGGAATCAAAGTAAAATAATGAGACTTAGTATCTTGAAAGTTTATATTGTTTGTGACTGGTTACGTTCACTTGACAGAATAACTAATAATTGAAGAAACTCACCTGACTTCCCGTATTTTCTTTTGCCGCGATAAAGTAAGCATCACATTCGTCGAATTTAGTACGGTCACGTACCTCAATCCGATTATTCAGCAGAACTTTAAGACAAATGAGTGGACCGATTTATTGTCGGATGATCGATCAGACGGATGGTTGGTGTTCGGTTGCGCAATCAGCGGACATCAGGTTACACTACGTGTAATCTTAGTTGCTACGCGGTCTGACTTCAACCCAACTGAATTATATTCCAAACGAAGTGTTTCAGGGTGGAAAATCCCATGAAAAATGACATACTTGTGTTATGTAGCAAAGATCAATAGTGATTACATGAAAAATCCGTCTGAACAAATGTTTCCTCAAAAACCAGACTTAGGGACTATATAGTCTGTACTCACGTCATGTGTTTAGGTTGCATGTGAGGCAAAGTCGGTTTGCTGTATGTGTACATCAATTACTTTAAGGCAACATGCTACCTTATTTGACCTGAAGGATATGTTGGGCAAGATGTAAAATCCAGGTTAGCCTTGGTAACGATTGGTAAACGGTAGATTCAGCAGCAAGCCTTCAGCGCTGATCAGCAATGGTATCTTCGTAATCGTCCATCCCTAGCCTAATTTGGACATTTCAGTTGTGATGGCAAGAGTCACTTCAATTTCTTAGCCGACTGTACAACAATAACTGACGGTCAAAACCAACCAGAGGGTACTCGGGAATTTGCTTAGTCTTATTCGATATCAAGGAAATACACTTATTTCGTTGAAGCGACTGACTGTGCATTTTCGGGAAGTTTATGGTGAATCCCTCCTTTCTGTTCACACCGTGGGGTCGGCAAAAACACTATTGCGGTTCATATTAAACATGTTCTAGCTTTTTTCTGTTCAAAGAAGTGAAAAGTCACCGTTAAAGTTGTGCGTCACACTGCCTTAGGTGTGGTAGAATACAAGTAGAAAGCCAACCGAAAATAAACTCGAGAAGCATACACATCACCACTATTACATCAGGATGAGAAAATGTCATCTTCAAGATGGCTGATATTTTCCGTAGGCCGATTGCCTTATCTGTCTGTTACTGAAAAGAGCGTACTGAGTACTCTTATTCTGGAATACTTGTTCCGGTAAACGTTACGATAGCTCAGTAGAACTGTGCTGACCACGAGAGTCTGGTAATTGTGGCAGTCTGTATATGTGGTTACATGACTAGCAAAGATATGTCTCAGTTTTGTTGGACCATTAGAAGAGTAAATTATAAATCTTCTCGTAGTCCCCTCTTTTAATGTGCAGGATGTCGTCGACTCCAACTGAGGGCCAACTAGAAGTAACGTCTAACTTTGATTGCCCTTGAATTATTATTTCTGAGTGTACCGACACGTAAAATGGGTGACGACCAAATATTCCAAACCTCGACTGATTGTCTATGACCAGCGAAACACGATAAAGCAAGACAAGACAACAGAGAAGACAAACACAGCAGTCTACCTATAGCGCACATATTCAACTGAAATTTCTACCGGATAAAACCAGCAAAAATGAGGATACGATTACACAAAATTGTGACCTTCAGTCCCACAGGAAGGCTGGAACAATTATTCGAATAAACTTGAAGTCCATCTTTTAAGAATTGTATAAGATATGTCAAACCTGACTTCATTTTCTTAGGAATAGGATAAACCTGGCAAACATAGGATATCCGGAAAGACAAATTTTAACCATGCAAGCTTATCCGAACAAAAAAATGAGAGGAAATATCAGATATAATCAAACGTTGCATTTCCAGACAATTTCTAGTCAGACACTTTGAAAAGCAACACCACTTGAATTCCACTTCTGTTAGAGCCATTCAGTAGTGCTTATTCTTGCCACGATCGGTGCTAGAACTTTGGCCACATTTTCACGAGACAGCTATGTTGATCATTGAACCACTGACTTCATATCAGGCACGAGTGAATAATTGAACGGAACAAATCGCTGGGTGTCGCTCAAAATGTACCAACCAAAATATCTTAACATTCACCCGGTAAACAAAAAGATAATTCGTTACTAGCTGTAAAAGTCCGAAAGAAATCAAATAAATCGTAGGTTTTCCAACGTGAAATGTTTCGATATCACTTTCGCTTGTCCCGATATCAATTTAGCATGTCCCTAGGGCGTTCTATGGCTTTCAACAGCGAACGGGGTTGCATTGCCACAGGGATTGGTAGGCTCTTACAGAGCGCGACGATACAGATCTGCCAAGAGCAGGGAGCAAACAAGGCTAGTGGGCCTGGACCCGGTTACCAAGCTGACGGGGGTGCAGGCTAACACGTACGCGGTGAGCACTGAGAGCGTGGGTATGTTCGTACGACGTAGAACGCACACGGACAGCACATCTGACAAACCGGTCTTCCGTCAGTAGGTACATGAGCGACCCACTCAGATTGGCATAGACGTTGGCCTTTCGATGTCTTCCGAACCGTCGGATAGGTCGGGCAAGCCCTATCTCGGATGCCAGAGCGATTGCCATCTGAGTAGCAGTTTGATGGATACTTTGACAGCTGAAGGCAGGGCTGAAACAACCAGAGTAATACCGATCCTTCACAAAGTGTGGACCCGGCTATAAAATCCGGTCCACGATCGATAATACCTAACTAGTCAAACACGTCTCCGTAGGCGTTTCAGCGCTTAAAAGGCAACGCTGGGCTAGTCACCAGCTCCATCGATGGGTACAAATGGACAAATTAAAAAAAAGGTATTCCCTTAACGGACTGTGTTATCACGATAATTGTTCCACCAAACGATGTGTATTAAAATGTTGCATGCACGACCGGCAAAGATTTTCAAATTACTAAGAGGACGGCCGAGAAGTGACCGTTTCCCCGTAGAATCTGAAGCACGTCATGCTGTGTTTTAGATTAACTGCGCCACTTGTGGACTCTGATGTGACGTTTTCATAGCCATGCTACCACAACGGTAAGCGTCGCCTGGCATGTCTCAGTTTTGTGACCGACCAAAGTCACGCCCAAGATCTATTAGAACTGCGATGTTGGAGGCCTTTCAACCGCATACTTGTTCGTATCATTCATGCGGTTGTGCACTGCGATTCGCTGCCTCACTGACAACTCAGTGGCCAAATTGGGCGTCGCTCAGCTAATTGAATCGTGCGTGCAAATGCGATTAGCATCCGTACCCACTTGAAAGTAATCGAGGAGGCAGTTGACACTGAAAATAAGACGACTAAAATGGCTATCTAATTGTCGATGGAAATTAGAAATTCAAATGTATAGCGTTGTCCCAAACACGAACTGACCGTTAAACTATTACACCTAAACGATAATGGTAATGCGACAGCTGCGAGCATTTGTGGGTGATAATCAACCCGTATGAAAAACCAAAATCCCCTACTACTCCTCAGTACTCATCAGTTAACAATAAGTGTGTCTGGTTGACATTGTAGACAGTGTGTTAAAAATGCACAGTATCAAGAAAATGATCCGTGTTCTTCCGAGAAATATACTGGATATTACGGCGGTGAACCTTTGGATATGTTTTTTGGGGGGCTATTTGCGATCGAATTAGTTGTGAACTTCTTATCGCCTGTCTGACGTTGCAGTTGCGCAAACATTCAGTTTCATTGGTAAACGGTAAATGAACTTTCAGGTTACCACAAACAGACATTTGTTTTACAGGCAAAAAGCACATGGATGTTCATATGTCACACTGTGTTCAGAGGGAGTCTGCACAACCAAATTGACCATCCGATTGGTTTTCATTCATGCAGGTCTGTAAAACACACTATTTTTCAGTTTTATGTCAACGCTTAGTGACCAAAGTTATCACACGTTAAGAACACAACGGCCAGTTACTTTAAAAATGGTGTAGGAGAAAGTAGAATGAGGAAGTTTAGAAGCTCACCTACGTATTGTTGCCTTCCGCAAGTCGGGCGCATACTTACCGGCCATTTGTAATTGCACAAATCGACATTCACATGTCCAGTAAAAATTCACAACTTTGATTGGTCGTCGCATCATCTAGCAACAACTTTGAGAAGCTCTTGAGGCAAATTAAGTTGTCTTATAAATCATGCCATATAATGAAATTTTAAACATTATTTCACTTTGAATACTGTGTTTTAATTATTAAACACCCGGAACTCATCTCATTTACTTGCCGTAGGTGATTTAAACTTTTCGAAAGCGTCTTCAACGCACCATTTTTAACAGCCTCCAGAGGATAGTGTTAACTTAACTATGTTACTGACAGTGCGGAGGAAGATCTGGATACAAGGCGGGAAATCTGGAACCAGGCGATGTTTAGCACAACGCCCTTTATTGCTGGAACCTCGCAGTCATCAGCGCGAGTGACTACGTTGACCAGATCAGTACTAATGCTCTCTTGGAGCATCCTGATCGTTCGATTCTGTTCTTTGGCTTCCTCTCCTGCTAGATTTAACAACCTATGTAAAGGCAGTTGGTCTGTCGTTTCAGTTGAGCTGACTTTCGTGACAAGATAATTGGTTTTAAGAAAAGTCATGTGGGCGTTAATTCAGCTGCTTCGGATCAGATGTAGGTTACATGATGTCTAACTGTCGCACGTTCTACGGAAGCCGGTTATAAGTTCTTCCGCTCTTCTGTCATCGGACAAATGCGCCGTCTTCTCCATTGCTGGGCGCAACCCTTCGATAAACGATGACGATAAGATAAGCTTGAAGACGTTGAGGCTTTTGCCAGGTTGCGTACCCGGTGCGGGTGAGAAATCCATCACAATAACCTCCAAGTGCAGGCAAAATTGCTCTGAAAGCAAATTGTACAACCAAAACCTTTCTTTCCAAATACGTGTAATATCATCGTAGAAATTGTACCTTCAAATATTTTGTTGTGTCAGTTGGTGAATTCACTATCGAAACCAGAGTCGTCGCCAAGTTATGTAAAGATGAATGCGCTGTGACTTACAGCTTGGGCATATCTTCTTGATGTTCATCTTCATCATGATTTAAACAATGTTTCATCTGCAGAATACCAAGTGCATGGTGGAAACATTTTGATTCCTAAGCACAACTCTCTTAGTTCATTGGACCCAGATCGGATTCAACCAAGAGCACTGACAAAAGCAGCTTCTGTATTTGCCAAACCATTTCATGGCCATTTTATTTCCACTGTTTCTGTTGACATTATTCCAAGAGAATGTAGAAAAAGGTTACGTCATTTCTGTTTATAAATCCGGTGGTCGGTACTCCCTTGTCAACTACCGACCAATCAATTTAACGGGTTTTCCCTCTATTATTTTAGACCGTCTTCTTAGACTGTACTTTCTCGACGGTAGTCATGCCTCTTTTTCTTAGCAACGTTTTCTGACAAACAGATCAAGTGTAGCGAACACTGCTCTTCGTTACTGTTTCAACGAATGCTGCAATTCGTGATCTTATATAGAACACCATTTTGTTCGACATTGCTCAAGCGATTGTTGAGTGTAACTTCTATAGAAATGTAGTTGTACAGCATTAGGTGTGGTATTCACCGATGGATAGCCTCAATTATTATGGTAGAACATTTCGGGTCAAAGCCAAACCCTATCTCAAATCCTTCGCACCCTGCTCAGCGGATTTACAATAATCATACGAACACTACTAATTTTGGTATTTGTTATCAATATGCAGATAAAATATCCATTTACTCCAGTTGAAATTGCTTGAAAATCTGAAACTTCTGTGGTCCCAGCACTATGTTAAGTGATTTCAATTCAGTCAAACGACCAGTGGATGAATGGTCTCTATGGTGGCTCGAATAACCTCATTCCGAAATTGACAGGTTGCTGTTCGGTCAACTGGAACATCATGATAAACCCATCACCACACCTCAATGCGTTCGTCCGTACACGTTTCTTAATTATCTTGTTGAACCTGTCATGTATGTAATCAGGTCAACTACCTCTTTAACATGTGGCCAGTTGGTAACGTATCCTGACATTGATACCCACTTGACGTACGTTTCAAAGGCTGACGTGAACTATAAAATCGATTGTGTTTATTGAATCATCGTGCGACACAACGCCTAACGGGGACTGCCCGATAAAGCACCTGACAAGCAACGCCCTACTTGGTCAGCGGTTCCAATTTTGTCAGCAAGCGTTAGTGCCGGTGCCACCAACACATTACCTAGTTCATTGTTTGGCATGGTTCATGGCCACGAACACTTTCACAAGCACTAATAAGGTTTTGTCGCACTTCTACGTGACGCACGAAGAGGACTGATCATTTACTGCTACATAGCATGCTCAACAACACATCCTGCCTTGAGGCCGTCACACGAACTAAACAATACGCAGTTCTACGATGAGGACTTTCGACTCCAAGATTTGTACAGCTTCATCCAGCAAACGAATTACAAGTCAAGGATCTACTCTCACATCAAACCATCCATTCATCCTATCCGCGACCTTCCACGACAATCATTTCTACTGCGCCATCCGGATTTTGATGTCCCAACATTTTATTATGCAGTTTTCTTACTCACGGATAGTCGACACACAGTTACCTACGCGTTGAATGGGTATTTCTATTGGCGTTATTCTCCTTCTGAGTACATGTACATTTTGTGCTAATACATCTTCCCACCAAAGAAGGCAATTGTGCACACATCTCTCTGTACACCGATCCCTGTGAAATCCTCGAAACACATTGCGCACAAACAGGCATGTGTTGTTGAGATGGGTTTTCATTAAGACCCGGATGTGTAGCTATCGTCAAAGCCGTACTTCTCACTTTCTCACGACTCGGAGGCCAAACAAGATTGAATGTTCTGAGCATGAAAGGCTAACGTCCCCTTCGAATTAATAAGCTCGTTACCGGGTTTACGTGCAAGCACTGCTTGAACAAGCAAACTGAGGTTTGTTCTGAATTTGAGTAAGACAGGAATGTGTTACAGAGGTTGCACTCAGCGGCGCCAAAATTCGCCGCAGGTGTCCAGAATATTACACACAAGTCTGGTCTCCAGATCTATGAGCTTTACCCAGCGGAGGTATAAAGATTTCGCGAGGATGTCACCTTTACTTTTTATTGTAATTGCTGAATGAGTGACAGAGAAACTCATTACTGTTGCGGATTAACATTGGATACAAAATCTTCGTAAACACTAGCCAAAATAAGACTTCAAACTTTTGCCAGACAAAAGATTTTTTGAGAAAAATCTCGTAGCAGACAAGATTGTTTTCAGTTGTCGTCTGCATAGCGTTTATGAACAGTCAATGGCTTTATATGGTCTGATAATGAATTACTTTCAAGCTTTGCCATAAACCTATCGGTCAATAAGGTCCTAACGGTGAACCCATTGCTACTCCGTCCTTTTGACGATATAACCTACCGGAAAACATAAGCTGAACGTTGTAAGTGCAGGGATACAATAGCTGTTTTGGTTTACCTACCAGCATCCCCACGTTTGTATCACTATCCTCAATAGACCGGCTGAGAAACTCAATTGTCTCGCATGGTGGGATATTTGTGAAGAGAAACGTGACGTCAAACGAGTATAGACCCATTCCATTCGCGTTCAGTTGCTTTACTGTTTCGAGTAATTTAAAGGAATCTCTAAGACTATGAATTACTAGCGTTTTCCTTACTAGCTCTAGCAACTCGGCTGGCCAGTCTTCCGTTGCCTGATACGGCGGAATACACATAACCAAAATCGGTCGTATCGCTACTCCGTTTTTACGCACCTTGGGTAACCCATAAGGCCAACGGAATTACACTGTCTAATGGTCTAATTGACCCAGAAGTAGTTGAATCAATCAGTCCTTTGTTGTTTCATACATCTCAGTGTTTTGTTAATGTCTTTTCAATGACCACTGTTACATCCTTTTCATTCTCTATACAAACGAATTTGGTTTTATCTGTCAGTAGCGCACTCATTTCAACTATGTAATCAGCTTTATACAGAATGACAATTCAGGCACCTATGTCAGGTCCTCATTTCGCCCTAGGGAATCCATTGAGGTTAGGTTCTGTCTAGTGGATAGGTTTTAGTTATGGTTTTCCGGGTTAGGTACTGATAGCATGACTTAACTAAGGTTGATTTGAGCATCTCGACATTAAGAGCTGATGATGGTTACATGCCTTTCACTTGGTCATGGAGGTTTTCAAACTGACTTTCCAAATCCAACTGCTCACATTAAGTTTTAGGGTAGCAAAATTGTAGGCAGGTTGTTTCGACACTCATTTTGAGCTTTCTTGCGATACTCTCAACTATAGGGTCTCTTTGGAAGTGGGACTAATAACTGCGAGTTTCCTATTCACAGAGGGTGGCTTAAGTTTCATCTCTACCGCCTGCATCGCCTTCTGAATGAAACGCATTGGGTAGCCATTCTGCATGAACACTTCTTGTAGAAAGTCTAGCTCAGCTTGTAAAGTGTCAGGGGTACAGATCTTTAACGCCGTCAGACATCACATGAGGTTTCGCTTTTGATTTAGCGGAACGAAACTGTCAAAGTGAATGTACTGGACCACTCCAAGTCTGTTTCCTGTACACATTTCGTTGGATTGAACCATCTTCTCTTCTTAATGTGTTAACCTCCAAAGAATTGATTCGACCGTTGTGTGACTTCTTGTGTAAGTTAATTGAATTGTGGGCTTAGCTAAATGCTGCCGTAACACTGTTCATGTTACTGCTGTACTATTTATTGCGTTGTAATTAGCCTTGTTAATCAAACACAGGAAGCATGTCTTATTCGCTACTTAGTCGTTCTCGTGATGTTGAATTTTTTTGGTATTATGTTTACGCCTATGTTAAGGGATAAGTATAAAAGACTTTTCAGCGCGTGTCCATCCTTTCTTTCACGTAGGAAAACATCACGTAGAGTAGATTCTACTAAACATCCGGGGGTTGCTTTGAGTTGCAACTTGACATGGTCACTTTCCATCATTGAGGTTCTCATCCAAGTTCGGAGGCTTTCGATTTAGGTCCGGTGCTTGAACTATCTCTCCATTCCCCACGACTCGGGTAATCGATTTATCAAGGTCTGTGAGCTGCCTCTTACCAGATGCAATAGTAATCAGTTGTTTTCAAGGGTTTGTTGTCGAAGGACCTTGGACTATTTGCCAAATCCTCAGAAAACCTATCGTGGTAAAGAAACCTTCCCCATAATCAATTCCTTGGTTTTTTTCCCTTCAGTTCACACTGTGCAAACACTTTTGAATAAAAATCTATCTGACAAAACTCGCCCCATATTTTTTTTTATCTGTCCAAACGTATTTCTACATCTTCCACTAAATCCCGATACAACCATTTATTTGCACACATCCGGTCTTATCGTAACTTATTTAGCTCAACCTCCGCATGAACCCAGTTCTCTTATGCTCAAACTAACCAGAAGCTGAATCAATATATCTTTCTACAGTTGATCCCGCCTTAACTGTTCCTTCGAATTCATTATGATAATTTCCATTATTGCCGTTCATTTGTCGCAAATGTGAACATGCAAAAAGTTGTAACTTCAACTACCTTTGGTTACATGAAGCGTGTTATTCACTTGAATTGACTTAGTTTGAGTTGAACATTATCAGACTTTGCAAGCTGCTCTGACTGCAGTCGAAAGTGTGATCTATTCACGTTCAATGGATAACTTTTATATGTTTCTCCATGGATGTACAAACGAGCGTGCGTGTGTCTACATGCATAGAGTCTTCACAATGCACAAATGCAACTTATTTAATAGCGTAATTCTGCGCAAAATTATTCCTAACCTCGGAACTACAATCTCATACTAATTATTTAATGATAGATGTAATATCTGAAGCTTGTAAACTTTGAACCTCAAAAAGTTTTAATTGGAAGGTTTTAACATGTGGGGAAATTATGATTGGTTTAATATTCCACTTGCTGTGCTAGCTGTCCTAGGTGAAACTTGGAATTGACTGTCAGCCAAACAGTCTGTTCAACAGGAATGCCATCTCGGAAATCTCATCTATTCAGTATGACTACTTACAAGTAGTCTACAGGACGCATATCGTTCCATCTCAGACGGCACAGACAGAAGTGTGCGGATTCGCATGAAAACGTTCGACAGGAAATGTGATACAAAGTAGCAAAAACCAATGGATGTGCACACGCGTTGTGGCATCCGTTTCCGGATTAGCTCGTCACAGTGACCGAAACCAAAGGACTTCTGCACATAAAACACACCGCACGCGGTTCAGCGCCGAAACACTTGCGGTTTGACTTACAGACTACGAATCTAGTGTAAAGCTAAAGTAATAGGACCAGCTGGCTTGTGGGTGGAGACCTCTGTGGTTCAGCCCATCGATGCTAGTTTGCTAGATGGTAGGCTAAAAGAAAACTGAAGATGGTGAATAACCATCATGCTAAACGAGTTTGTTCGCCACTTTTGATGAAATCTCCGGGTATATTTGAACAGTTGAAACAATCCAAGAGACCCAACCTTGCTGAGAAACTTGAATAGTTACTTCAGGTTCAGCATTTGTCATGCGTTGGCATTCGAACCTTCTGATTTTCTGAACGCTTGCATAGGAACGAGAGTGTTTCCAAAATTCTTCTCACGTACTTTGAGGAGGAGTCGCGTGAAGCCGACGACAACGACCCTTATTCGTCATACGCTGAACGAGATCGATACAATTGCCGTTCGTATAGCTGATCTGGAATACAATCGGTTGCACAGTCTTTCTGCGGTGGAACAGTTAGCTGCGGATGAACGTGTTCAGTTTGATGCCTATTTACAACTTATCACGCGGAAACAGGTGGATAACAGACTCGCGAAACGGAACGGTAGCCCGCCTTGTAGCCAACAACCGCCGGCTTTCTCAACGAACCCTTATAAGTGCGTTCATAATCTTTCGTCAGTGCACCTCTCTGATAAACTTGTGCGAGATTTGTCGTTAGCTCCAAAATTTCGTTGTCCAAAGCAGCGCATGAGAAAGCTCGATATAAAAATTCAGTCCGAAAACGTGTTCTGTCAACTAGGCGATGTCACGTTATTTATCTTAAATACATTTGGAACAGTTATAAGACAACGTTGGTCAATGCATGCTATCAATACCTTAGCGCGAAACCCAGTGTACGTGGGATGCTGACAAGAGATCATATGGAGGCCTTGAAGAACCTACAGAAGGACGACAACACCTTGATTACTAGACCTGATAAAGGTGCGGGGATAGTGCTGCCAGATAAACAATAGTACTTAAGCAAGATGAACGATATACTTAAGGATGATGCCATATTTCGAAGAATGGAGTCTGAAGAAGGACAAGACACTTGCAATTGAGAAGCATATATCTAAACTCTTGAGAAACGTGAAGCAAAACGGATGGATTGGCGCCCCATTATTCGGGCAGGTACGACAACTAGACTCAGTTACACCAGACGCTATGGTTTACTTAACATTCATAACGGTGGCGTGCCCCTACGCCCAATTTTAGACATGACGAACTCACCATATTTTTAAACTGGCGCACTGAATAACCGGACTTTTGGAACCACTCCGCAACAGACTAGCTTCAAATAGCCTCAAGGATACGTTTCAGTTCATTGAATCTATAGAAAATCAGACTGTTGAAAATGCAAGAATGTTATCATTGGACGTGTGCTCGCTGTTCACGAACGTGCCACTCAGAGAGACAATTGATTTCATGCTTGATTACATCCACTAGAATAATATGCAATTTGGTATGCCGGGTGAGCAATTGAAGACCTTTTGTTAAGTTGCATGCAGGACATCCAGTTTCAATTTGATGGGAAAATCTATCGCCAGAAGGATGGGGTCGCAATGGGCTCGCCGTTAGGCCCTTTGCTGGCTGACATTTTCATGGGCATGATAGAACAAACAAAGCTAACAGGATTCACAGAACTGCATATTGTAAAAACGGTATGTAGATGACATTTTGTATCGTCGATAGCAACATTGATACTGACTGCCTGTTATCACTAGCCAACTCAGCTCACAAGAAACTGAAGTTCACTATGGAAATGGAACAGGATGGAAAACTGGCTTTCCTTGATGTTGCACTATTGAAACGTCCAGATGGATCGATTCAATGAGGCATGCATAGGAAACGGACGTGGAATGGCCAGTATACCATTTTCACAGCTTTGTTCCAATGAAGCAGAAACGGAACTTGATACGTTGTCTAGCAAACCGAATTTACAAAATTTGCACTGATGACATGCTAGATAATGAGCTCAAGCTCTTATATGAAACGTTTCGTGCCAATGGATATCCGGACAAATTCCTAGCTCGAAACATGGCAACGAAGGGAACCGCAAGACCGTGAATTGTCTGTCGGGCTTTACAAGGGAGGATCAGAATACTCGACACGGTCCTGAGGATAACACTGTCGTTTAATTGTCGACACACCAAAAAATTTTGGTGCTATCTTAATAACTTGCCTCTGTGAAAAAGGGTGACATTACTGAGGCGCTGCCACGGTTGCAAACGGCCGACGTACTTTTGCACAACCACTCGTTTACACTTGTTCGTCTTACTAGCCGTTGGTAGTCTGGCCACATCGGGTCAATAGGTTTCTACTTTCTGATTAGTTGATTATCAGACTGATCATATTGTGGTGGATTATCAAGCGGGAGGTGAGAGTATTCCAACACTTGGCGGAATACCTCAACGCGGGGGAGGTCCGTCCAAAAGCCCACAGCGAGCAGATCGGGGACAACGTGGGCGACCGGATGAGTCATCGCTCGACTGGATCGGACCAACGGGCGAGGCATGGCAGGCAAAATAGGATGGACGACCAGATCGGGGGCGCGATTATTCCAACACTCAGGAATATCTCGACACGGTCGCGGAATACAGTCAAAGCCCACAGTGGATAGATGCGGACAACACGAGCGACCGGACGAGCCATCGCTCAACAAGATCGGACTAACGGACGAGGAGTGGCAGGCGGAAAACCCCCCGGTAGAAGGCGCCGATCACACACGTAAACCGGGCAGAAGTGCACACGACGTGTGAGCGGAAACCTGGGCGTGTTGTGGACTGGAATGATGACTCATAAACGCGAGCGCTTTATTGGACGACTTCTCGCTACAATATTGATGGTTAACATAACATTTGTTTTGGTCTCATACTTAGCGGCAGAAATCTAGCGTGCGGTCTCACGCTTCACGTTCTGATTCTGCACGGTTGATAGGGTTATAACAAAAATATACGCTATTTGTCGGTGATCCCCTTCAATATTATCGTCGGAAGTAGCGATTCCACGAATGTGGCGTTTCTTGGTTGACAAAGAGGTGCCGCACTTTAGAGAATTCAGTTTAGTTGTGAGTATGTGGAGCAGTACGCGCCGATGACACTCTTCTAGGTTTATCGTTCGTCAGCATCTAATTTCATAACGTATAGTTCATATGGCTCTCTTTCAGCCACACACGAAAGATCATTTGTACATTTCGTTCGGTAAAGTTTTGCTATCAGATTAACTTTTCTAGTCACAAGTATATTTGACTGTGTGTGATATCTCTCGAATGTCGGTTATCCTCGAGCGAGCACTCAAGTTTTCTTTCCACAGAGTCCCTATCTAAAACTCATGCCAATGGTTCGTTTCAATTCTATACGCAATACCATAATATTAGTAAGCATCAAACGGTTATTCAGGGAATTCAGTAGAATTTGTTTCGGTGACTCATACTAGGCTGAAGTGCTCCGTGTGCCTACTTTGGAACTGCTGGTTCAGTCCTAGGCATCCTCAAGTAAGGTTAGTTTAAAGAGAAGACTGGCTCTTTCAGCCATCCTTCGTATGCCAGATTAACATG
>LOND01003087.1:0-28895 GCA_014220965.1 Paragonimus kellicotti | reverse complement strand
TTCGTATGCCAGATTAACATGTGATTCACGCCTGAGCCTCAATAAGATCCGAAATTGGAGAACGAAATCCAGTTAGGCTCCGCCTGAATAGCTTTGTGCTTCCCATGTGGAAATGGAAATAACTGTAACATCACATTGTGGCGAGGTCAAGGTCATATGTCTAGACCGGCTAACTGTGGTATATGACCAAAATGCAATGCCCATACATCCGCCGCTGAACGGCCCTCGCAAGCATGCACCTGCAGTGGCTTCGAACAACTCACAATTTACTGATGAGTAGTAGGGATTTTGGTTTTCATATAGATTGAACATCACCCACAATTGATCGCAGCTGTCGCATTCCCATAGACTTTCCAGTCGGCCCCTTTCCGAAAGGAGCCAGAAAGTTAATGATTTCTGTGATTTCAACTTGGAGAGAAGCCCTAGTCTAGGGGTCATCGATTGGAGTTAACAGGACAGCTAATGTGTCTTCTTTCGAGGTGATCGAATGTGGTTGAGCGTTCACATATGATGATTCAGTCGTGCCTAATGTGAGGTCAGTGGCGCAGTGGTCAACACGGTTGCCTCATGAAAGCGTGACCGGAGTTCTAGTCCCGGCCACGGCAAAGATATGCACTACTGACGGACCGCAAATTGCCAATCAATGTCACATGCATAGGCACACACGCACGCAAGCAAAAACACCAACGAACAGACCCATTCTCATCCCGGGCATTAGCCTACGACACGTGATTCAACGAAATGTCTGCACCTGTGCTTCGTTGGTTAAACGGTGTTTCCATCCTGTAGATCACCACACCAACTATTGGATTGCACCCAACACTACATTAATACACACACAGTTCTTGTCTGTATTTTGTCCGAACCATTATTGTAAGTACACTTGTTTTACTCGTCTATTATTTACATTACAATTTGTTTGCGCATCCTTTCGATGTTATTTAGATGCTGGATGGTTTTGCCAACACTATTTCCGAAGTACTATAACTAGCAACCCTGCATCTAAGTAACCAAACGATCTTATGGTTCACGTTGTTGTTTATGTTACCGATAAAATTACTGCACAACCTTCAATCAACAATGACTCATAGCTAAAGACGAGCGACGAACAGCTAACGTAAGGTTTCGAAAGATTGGATAAAGTAAAACAAAGGGAATATTTTGTTAGTAAAATCGATGAAGGAAAATAATTCATAAGTGACTGAGTTGTGAAAAATCTGGGCTTTGGTCGAATTCAAACCATCGACAGAGACAGCATGCTCAAAAGCGACAAGCGCCCTACCACGTGAGCTACAGAGCCACGCCGGTAGTTCAGAAATTTCACACTGCAATGTTCAACAGTGATGCTGGTGGGTTCTAGTGTAAACTGTTCAATAAATCATGCCCGGGCAGTCAATCACTTGGATAGTTTGACAGATTCCATATGACACGGAGATTTCGTTAGGACAACTGAATTCAGACGTGAAATTTCTGAGCTTCCGACGTGACTTCATAACTCAGCTGCCAGGGCGCTCGCCATGTTTCTGTTGCTGGTTCGACTCCATCCCACGCCCGGATGTTATTCTTAACTGGGTATTCTCGAACCAGCAACATTAATTATTAAAAATAATCCCGACCGTTGCAGACGGTCATTCGAGCATGTGCAAGCAGACCATGTAAAACTAAAAGACAAAATAAGTGAGCAATGCAGATGAGTGTTATCACGTCCATTATAGTCACTGACATACACACGCAAAACAGATAGTACAACAGTAACAACAAGAGCATTACGAACTACTTAGCAAGTGTGAAGAAATGAAAACGTCTTCCATTCGAAACATAACAGGTCGCAAGTTGATCTGACGTTGCGTACTTTGACCAGTTTTTGTACCTGTGCGTGTATTTTGGTCTTAGGTTTCTCTCGCTGGTAAATTGGCCTTTTGTTTGTTAACAGTAAAAAGGTAATGTCGTGGGTTGAGGGCGTGGTGGTCAGGCTTGTGTGTTGTTTTGATCCGGTGGGCTGTGCTGACTTCGACTTTGGTCGATGTAGGTTCAACCATGTCAGATTGGCCACAGGGGAGCAACCAGACAAAAGCAGATGCGTACGTTGTGTATGGTGCCGCTGTGCTGTGCTTTGGAACGGTTTGATGTTGTTTTTGTTTCTTTTTTGCCTGATCTGATTCGGTGTGTGTGTGGTCGGTTTGTCTTTGCAGTATTATCTCTGTGTGAATGTGCCGAATTTCTTGGGTTGTGACTGTCGAGCCTGTTTCAGGTGGTTGATGCGTATGTGTGCGTCACCTGCTGCCTTGCGGTACAGGCTTTTGAGCCAAAGGCTTTGGTTGAGGGCCCTAATCGCTCTCCTGTCTAGGTCTGGGCGTCCTGGCAGTATCCTAAGCCCACAAAAACCATGACTATACAACATAAACGAAATACCATACTGCATCGGCCGTCACGCAGGATAAACCGGGTCGCCCTATCTGCTGCACATGGCAGGGTGGATAGGCGAAAATATGCTACTGCCAAACACACACCCTCATACTGTTCCCCCAACCAGAATCCTCGAGCAGATAATGCTCACTCAAGTTTCAGTAACCCTGAAGACCAACCTGAAACAGGCCCGGGGACGCAAGACGCTCTGTGTTGGAGCATGGAATGTGCGCACGCTGCTGGATCGATGCAGCGCAACAGGGGAGAAGATGTGAGTGCACTCGTGTGTGTTTGTGCTGTGTGTGTATGCGAATGTAAAACTGCATGTACTCGTCATATGACCAGTCATGTTATAAGTCACCTGATCTGTTTGTAGTCAGCACCTGGCTGGTGATATCGCTCGATGGCTTTCTCTCCATGGCTTATCAGTAGGGTCTTCGTTATCGTCCATCGGTCTCTCTGATGACAGTGAACGGATTCACCTGGGAGGTTGTTCCGGAAAAATAAATACAGTTTACGAATTGCTAGTAAGGCATAATCAGCTGTAACATGCATCCTAATGAAAGTATACACCGAAATGAGTTCTTAGACCTAACGACAAGAAAAACAAAACAGAATCTGAAAGGGTGATTCAGTCACCTATGTCACACATTAATCGGGCTCGGTTGACAATGAGCTAGCGCGTACTGACAAAGTATAAGGCAACTGGATCGTACAACCCGCCGAGAACAAGTGGTCATTTTCGGTCCTTAATCCACCCCTTTCGTTCTGGTTAGTTCATTCCGAAAAAAATACAGCACTGTGTGTAACGCCAAGTTGAGTTTACGGGTTTCTAAAAACAAAGTCAGAATGAGCAAAATACAACTTAGAACATCCGAATTACAGTTCTTTCGGGCTCGCCCATTCCTGAGGTAGGGCTGTTGGAGTTTCAAGAAACTGTCTAGTAAACTTGATTTTCCAATCTTCTTTGTTCGCTATCTATCTACTTCTAGCGCCCCAAAACATGAGAGCTTTAAAAGACGACAGCACAACGTGGAGATATGTTAATATATACTATACTTTGGAAGATGATACATGCAAACAAAGTTTGTGGTGATGCCAACATGAAAGCCCATGATTAGTTTCATTGTTGGGTAACCTACTGGGCCTTTCTTGGGACACCTAACCAGGAGATTGTCTTACGAAAGTAACCGACATAAAGCAATAGAGACTTGTCATACTTATAATACGGACAGTCGGCGTTTATTGTGAGGGTGAACATGAGACATGATAGGTGGGTTCTTTTTTCTAAAGTAAGCAAAACCTCACTATGGATTTCCGGTTCGCCCTGTTGGTTACCTTGTGGACAAACGTTAGAATACAGCCGTTCCTCTCCCAATTTAAGGCATTTCAATGCTGCTTTCTTATGACTTGATTCCGAATTAAGATTGTTCAACGGGTTCCTCTGCTACTGCTCTGCAAGAATCTCAGAAGCGGCCCACAGTAAACAATTTGCAATGGCATAGCGGTAAGCAGAGCAGAAACGGATATCTTGTATTAAATCCAAAAACTATGAGACGGCTTACTTTAAGAGTCTTCCCAAGGGAAGCAAGTCATCCAATGCTCACTGTACACACCTGAGGTATAGCTGTGTTCACCGAAATGGGGTGTTTATTCTATCTGGGTCACACCTTCCTTCTTCGCTGTCCTACCATAGTTCAAGGGTGCCTGTTGTACACGTACAACGTGAAGTCCAACGTCACACTTAACTTTTGTTTTGCTCATATGTTTATGGTAGGATGAGACGTACTGCAGTGGTGGCTAACACTGAAACCATGTTCCACCAAGTCAAGATCCTTACGGAGGACAGCGATCTTCTATGGAATTTATGATGGTCTAATGGACAGTTTCATCTAGAACCAGCTGTGTTTCACGTGATGGTTAACATATTTGGGGCTACATCTTCCCTCAGCTTTGTCAGTTTCGCACTCAGCAGGACAATAGAAGATGGCACAAATGAGTTTCTCCATTCAACATTATAGGTATGAAGGAGAGTTTCTACGTTGATGACTGCTTGTTCAGCTGCGACTCTGTGGAAGAAGCTCAGAGTTTAGCCTCCCAGTTGATGGAGATCGCGTCCAAAGGCGAAAGTAAAATGGTTTGAAACAGTACCCTATAAGAGTCCATTAAATGTCGTAAAGGTCTCGCGAACCTCTGGAGAGAGTTTTGCCTCTTTCAAGGAAGTGTTATCCTACGAGTCGAAGGAAGGTTGAACCCATCTTCGCTGTCATATGATGCAAAATTTCTCATTCTTTTGTCAGCCAAACATTTTACAACCCGTTTGCTTATTTGGAATATCATGAGAAAAATGGACATGTTGCAGCATCTCACGTAACATCAGAAATTCGTTAACGATGCTGGATTTTGCAGGGAATCTCGACAGTTCACATGCTTGCAAACTTATACAAGGTGTAGAATTTGGAATGCTAAACCGTGCGGTCAGCAGAGGGCATCTATAATTGGGGATTGTTTCTTGGTTTCTCAACCTGCATTTACTTCCGTAGGCTCAGAACACTCTGGTCTTTTGTTCTTCAAACACAACAGAAGAACGATTTGGATGAGTTTTCGTCTACCCCTCTGTAAGAGCAGTACATATAGAAGTAACACGAGCGATGGACACAGACTCCGTTTTGTGTGCGTTCCACCGGTTTGTTGCCAGACGCGATGTTCCGCCCAAAATCTGCAGCAACCGACTGAAGTTCCGAGGGTCCCAGACAGAGTTGAAGTGCAATATTCATTCGTGGAATCAAGGCGTAACAAATTGCTACCTCATGAAAAGAAACTGTGAGTGGATATTCAATCCACCTGACGCTAGTTATCGTGGTGTCACATGGGAGCGTCCGATACATTCGATAAGGCAGATACTCCGGATGCTTAAGGGTGATCGGGTAATGGATGATGAAATTTTCCGAACCACGATGGCAGAAGTAGAGAGACTAATTAACAGTCAGCCGTCGACTCATAATCCAGGTCAACCGGATGGCTTCAGAACACTGTCTGACTTTTACGAGCAAATGGGCTGCGGAGACGAAGGAGCCTCAATTACCGTGCCGTTTGAGTAAACGCCTGCAAAAGATGCACAATTTGCATGACGATGGCTGCGGCGTTACCTGCCAGCATTACGAAATCATCATCATCATCATCATCATCATCATCATCATCATCATCATCATCATCATCATCATCATCATCATCATCATCATCATCATCATCATCATCATCATCATCATCATCATCATCATCATCATCATCATCATCATCATCATCATCATCATCATCATCATCATCATCATCATCATCATCATCATCATCATCATAGACAGCAATACATCAGTGGTTCACACTGATGCTTAACTGCCACACAACCACGAAAAAAAACTATATAGGAAGAAAGAAGAAAAAGAGGAGGGGGGAAGTGGACCTAACTACTAAAAATAGCTACGTCTATATCATACAACATCAAGGCGCCTACACCTTGCAAACAAACAACCGAGCTGTAAGTGAAAGTAAGGCGTCATCAGCAAGACAGCTTCCTTACGGCTTTCACTGCCCCGCATCATTAAGTGCACTCACTTCACAGACAACTCGGCCAAACAACGACAACATTCACGCCACTGAGCTCGATTAGCCGCCATCTCACCTAACGTCTCAAGCCACCGACTCTGTGAGTCGCGAGGGCCCCAGCCCGGGAGACGAACCCGACCTACAGTAGCCAACCCCTTCGTGAACGATTTCATTTGTCTACGCCAGGTCATCATCTGTCCACCTCGCACCTTGCGCCAGTCGCAGCGTCCGCAAACAGTGCTCGGTGTGGCAAACGACTAGCTGGCATCCTTAGTACATGACCTAACCATCTAAGTCTGTACAAAATTAGTGTCCTGAAGATTAGGAACCTAGTTTTGATCACCGATACTCGCACTTCGAGAGGTCTGTGGCCAAAGTGTAGGGCAGAAGAAAGAAAAAAGAGCATGGCGGACTGGTGAAAGAAGGAATTATAAGAACAAACAAAGGAAGATTAAGAAGAGACGTTCGGCAAACTTTTTGTTGGAAGAAACGCTGAGGGAAGAGTACCGGCGGTACTTCGATTGTTCGTTGGAGTGTGAAGTCTAATTTCACGTTTAGCATTTATCCTACTCATGTGTTCATAGTAGTATACTTTTGTCCTCGAATTTAAAATGACGTGTCGGTTTTCATCCTCCGTTCTTATTCACAACCGTTTGATATGGTAGTATTCACTTGAATTCCATAAACTCTGTATTGGCCAAAAACAGGTGAACTGTGTCCAGCTTCATTACTTACATTCCGTTTCCTACCGCAGTGTACCATATTTGTTTATATGAGTAACAGTAACGCACTACCTATCTTACCGCCGAATTAACTGGACGATTTATCACGTGTTTCCGCTGCACTGTTATATGCGTTTGTAAACCTGGTCGTAAGTGACTGTTCATTTAAATTGTTTATTATTGTACCCATAGAACCACGTTCGATATCAGTATATATATTCATGTATAATCTTTTGACCTCTGCTCATTTATAGACATATATATTCAGCCCAAACCATGCGTAAGACTGGGTCACTAGAACACATAATCCGACTCTTCTATTGAATTAACATATAGCATAATTATTTCGGCACGGTGTATCCATTTATTGTCTCTGTCCCATTGCGTTCATGTGGTCAGTTTCGTTTAAACCACGCTGAAGGTGTGGAAGCCCTTCGATACACTTTAAACGGACGTAGAGTCAAGCAATAATGAGGTCGATTAACGCCAAAGGGACATCGAAGCACCTTATGGCGGAGAAAGATGTAGAACGACTGGTTCGTATTGACGTTAGGATAACGCATTATTGCCGAATTGTTGTGGTTGGGTAGTTTTCTTTAAATTAATATTTGTTGTGAAGTCTAACCTTATCAGAAGGTAAGAAAGAATTGACTTATGCATTTCTCAACGTTAGACTAGAGATGGATAATTTGTTGTAAACTTAGTTTTATATAACTTAAACACTAGCCACGATGACTCACGGACTTTGTAATCAAGTACACTTTCTAGTGAGAGACCTCACAACCTTGGAAATCATACTTGAGTTCGAAACTCCTAAATGATTATTAAGTGGAAGGTCTCGGACTCATTGCACTGAGCAGTTGTTATTCGTGGTACAACAATGTGGATTTACAGATATACCTCGGAATTGAGAAAATCAGTCTACTATTAGTTGGCTTCAATAGCACGTGTATTGTCACCAGCTTTAAGCTCATTGGTCCAATCCAGGACAGAGAACTTGGCGAGTAGCAGAAGAAACAGTGAAATTGTTTGTCCAAACCTGATGTTCTACTCTGAGGAGCAATCCCTGACTTCCTTCATACGCTCAACATCCTCAAAGAGGAGATGTCAAGGTTAGTGTAAACCTGACCAGAAAAACACGACTATCCTGTCAGAATTTTGACACCTCAAACCAGTAGCGAGATATGCATCGGCATGGAATCTGAACATCTCTTCACATGCTCACGCCGCCATAAGGTCATTTTTTTCTATAAATACAGGCGAGTATTTCGTGTAAATTCGAGAATCGTCTGGTAGCTAAAAATTCCCTGTGTTTATAGGTCCATTTAATCCGGATTTCGGGACCACTGAAAATGGATTTCAATTTGCGTTACTCGTTCACCACTGTCCGCATCAGTTGGTCGATTTCGTGTTTACTAGAATTGGGTCTTGGCTGACTTCAGGTTGAAAGTTTTCCTACATGACTTCATAGTTTTTTCATCAGGTTTCTTCAGATATCTGCATATTAAAAGCACTGCATAATGACAGGAATGAAGACAGCAAAATGTAAAAACTGAAGTGAAGACCACTTTAGAAACGTTTCTTCCTATGCATGATGAATTTCGCATACAGCGGGTGAGGCCATATTAGCTGTGTGCACGCAAGCAATGCGTGTGCGTTGGCCCCGTTTGCCTGTCTCACTAACCAGGGCAACCCAGTGCACTTTTGACCTTGCTTCCGTCTACGTTTAACTGATTGCTTCACGTGACAGTCGATCTCTAGTCTGCTTGCGCTGATACATTGGCACTGTACAGTTTACCGATTCAGTGTGCAGTCATGTACACCTGTGGTAGCCTACAGTTTCTGCCGTACATTCGTTCTCCTGTTACGATACAATAATACTGTTTAACTGTACTTGAGTTCTACAGTCTTCATAAAACATCGCTTCGTCGGATAAGTAGTACTGTACCTTAGCAAGGAAGACAAATGCACGCAGAAACTGTAGGCTACAGCAACGCGGTAAAAACTGAAGGGGCTAACAATCAGCAGATATTCATAACAAGGCAAAATCTGTGTGACAGTCAACGTAAGCAAAACGTGGATGAATTTAATGATCAGTCACGTCGTGCACGTACCGCTCTAAAAATCAAAGAAGCTTCACGTGAGAAACAATTTTTCTGTTTGTGTGTGGGCTTAATGTATCAGCGATGTAGCTATCTGGCTCAGATTAAAAGACACAAATCATTCACATTTTGTATGTTCTATCCAGTTCGGCGTTTCATTAAACATTAGTATGGATATTCGGGGAACAATCCCAAGTTCAAAATTAACGAATGTGTACCAGCTGTCTGATCTAGGGCATGCTGTATTGATGTACCAGGTGTTCCATTGCACGCAGTCCTATTATATTAAAAAGACGCTCAATAGGGCACGATCTGTATTGTACAACTCGCTCGTTCTAACCTCACACGCGTACTCATGTTTATGAACCGGAGTTCCAGTCCATATTACACGGACAGTTTACAGTCAATCGTTCCCACATTCCTCATAGAATTCATAAGAAGTCAATTATGCGAACAGCTGTTTTCGGTAATTCTCATCGGGCTTTTACAATTACATAGGGTACATGCGTTTTATATATGAAAAATTAGAGCAAGTCAAATAGGTCATTAAAATCATAGACATGGGACGGATCACAGTCTACTGGAGGATGGCGCGAGAAGAGTGGATGAATGTGTGACACTGTTATTCGCGCCTGCATCCGTCGGGGTCAAGTGGATTACGCTTGCTTGGGTTTCAAGTTGTTGAGGCACAGCTGGCCAAGGGAGATGTAGAGTTTGCGCCAATTATTTTTAGAAACAGACAGGGGTTGTAGGGTGTGATGGAAATAGCCTCGGCGGTTGATAATAGTCGCAATCTGACAGTTTTGAAGTGGGCTTGACGAACCTTGTAGATGACTCGGGAGGCTTCGTCCGGCCAATTTGATGTGCTAGTCTTTAAGTGAGAACCGATTGCACTGTAAATGGGCTTTCTCGAACCGTTGCGAAGCCGTTGTGGGTGCTGTTCCCGAATCTTTTCCGGTAGCCGCATTGTGGTTCTCCTATCCTAACCGGCTTCACGACAACAAGTGACAGTATGCACAAAAGGACGAAGAAAATCTAGGTAATCTATCTTCGAAGTGTGGCACCAGTACCGGGCAGGTAGTGAACGATAAGATGACTTGTGCCGCATGCACCCTCAACTGAATTACACACACGGCAGGTGACAGTCTCATTGTTAAGTTCACCCTTGTATGAAAGAGGGATAAAAGCAGGCTTCTTATTCACCGGCTAAACACTTTCATGCATACTTTTGTTGATGTTTTGTCCAGGAATTGTGGGATATCCATTTGGACTGTAACATATTCGAACGTTCTGGCAGTTCATTCCATAAGGTTATTCTGGGTGCATATTCCTCTGCTTCAGCTTGGTAAGCAGCAAATTAAATTCCGTTTATACTTCATTGAGACAAAGCTGAGGAAGTACGTATACTGGTCCGTTCATGTTTTTTCCCTATGAACTGCCCTCTGAATTAATCCATCAGTTCTATAAAGCATAGTAATCATCTAGATGATGGTTGATTGTTCAGCTCTAATTCGATAGTGAATGTGATGTTGGGTTGTGCAAGACTGAAAGCAGCTAGTAGAAACCGTGTATCATCTTTACCGTTCATTGAACAAAGTATATCGTACACGTGGCGTTTATACAAACAGCAACTATCAGCGACATGAATTAGTTCATTGGTCTCTAGTTTGGTCATGTGTATGTCTGCAAGCAACGGACCTAAAGGAGAACCCATTGCCAGGCCATCACATTATCTATAGAGCTTTCCAATTAATTGAAACTGAATGTTTAAGACGCAGAATAATAATGGCTCTTTCAGTTTGGCGACACAGATACCGACGCTGAGTTGTCCTTTTTCAATGTAAGCGCACAGGTTTCCACCTGTCTCTTATACACATCTGCCTATATTTGTGTGTGTTGGCTGACGTCTTCCGTCGGGTTTTTTTGCCTGCCACTTTTCGTCTGTTGATCCAACTTCGTTGAGACATGGGTCGTCCGGCCGACCCTATTGCTTGTAATCTGCTCGATATGGGCTTTTATACATACCTCACTGCCACCTTGAAATATTTCACCGAGTGTTGGAATACTCATACCTCCGACCTGGTCATCCATCACATTATCACTCAAGCTATCACATTAAACTCATTACTACAACTTCACTTATTTTTCACATACGCGTTCTCCAATTAACCTGGTGAACTCTTGTGTACGCGTTCAAGACAAATACCTTCTGACGTGTTGTTTTCTGTATGGCAACATGTCGTGACGTTACTAACCTTTTGTCCTACATTTCAAATGATAAGATTAATCACGAAAAAAGCTGTGTTTAATCGGTCAACACCAGACACAATGCGTGACAGCGATTCCAGCTCTGTCAGCAACTCAAGTGTCAGTGTCACCAATACATTACCTCGTTCATTGTCTGGTACGGTTCCTGTCCGGGAACACTGCAACACTGGAACTGTCCACTAACAACAGCGAAGTACGCTGAAAAACATAACAAGGCCAAATACGCCATAGCACACTATTCCCGCATGCTCTTACCTATGAAATGAACACTATTCCTTTTTTCTCGTGACATCTGGATTTTATGTTTTACACCGAATCAAGATAAAGTTGATCACTACTGATCACACAAGTCTCGTCATATACGAGTGTCCACATTTTACTTCCAACCTTTACTTCCTTGGACAATCTTTTCATTTGTTCTATCAAATATTCACAATTGGGCACTTTATTTTCTGATGTTCATCAATCAGACTAGTTAACAATTGTATATGCTGTTCTATGAAAATCCTAGGCGTGCAACCTAAACAGATGACATCCGCATTCTTCTGTAGGGTTTCTCTTGTCACATTTTACTTCGGTGTGTAGATAAATTAATGATTGTGAACACACGCATTCAACTTTAAGTAATACCAGATGGAATAATTCATGTGTGACAACCCAGACAATCTAGAAGGTCAGTGTGCTACTCGGAATTAGGGACTTTGAATAGCTTTGGAAGTCGTACTCGGATTGAAACCTCCCATGCAAGTAATAAGGAGAAGACCTCGTACTGGTTGCAGTAAGTTTTTATTCATGAGACAAGAAGCCGCATTTATAGATGTACAACAGTATTGAAGAAATCACAGTCTGTCATTGGCTGATCATATTAACACCTGCAAAGTCAAAGCGTAAACTGAGTGGTGCAATACATAACAAAGGATTTAACAAATGACGGGAATTGTAACATTGAGGCTTTTCCTCCAGTCCTGATGTGGTTTCTTTAGCGCGATGTTTGGATTGGTCCCTTTTTCGAAGCTTCTGTTGTGTTGAGTTTTGTATAGGCGGTGAATCAAATGGATTTTCACCATAGTCAAGCAACGTATTCCCATTACTCACTCCTTCCACCGGACAGACTGATACACAAAAGAAAAGATCGAGTCAGTCAAAGGCAACCCTATGAATTACACTTCTGATTATTCGAGAGGATCGGTATTAACGTCACTCACAATCAGAGAGATCCGACGGCCACTTGCAGGGTTACAGCCTCCAGTTGGACGGCTCAGACTGCTTCCGTCTGAGTTGGTCAGCCTAAAAAGAATATTGTTTACAAATACCCGCACCGTCGGCATTCAACCAGACTCGCAGCCAACCCCCTTAGACAACACGCGCCACATTGGAGTTCCAATCTTGTTAGGACTAGTCATTGGCGCATATTCTTGTCTCAATCTGGAAGTGAATTATAGTGCATGTTATTGCAAAGCAACTTTATTCACAACTATAACATTGATTTCATAGCATACCTGACCACTCAAACGCATTTGGTTGTGCACAACACTGAAATTGCACATCCGCCTTGAAAAGAGACGCAGTAAGTCTCAGTTTGACTCCGTTTAATACCTACGGAATTGAGGCTTCTTGTCAGACTGGATTCACAAATTTAGTTGACAAAATGAACGAAACTTGAGTTTAATACGTAATCTCAAAAGAGGCTGGATGAGAAGTAGATTCAGATGTGGAAGCTACAAACAACTATGAGTGACGTTCAGTCTATTAGGAAAACTGTAGGGCCACCCAGTTGTTTCAAAAATAGTTGAGTTTCTTCTAAACCTAGCGTGCATTTTACCGGAACAGAAATATCAGAAACACTATTTGACAAAACGGGTAAAAAGTTGACCCAACCTAACAAATCCATATAGAAAGGTTATTCATTAGAGACAGCCGATAGAGAGAACACATTCCAATCTCATGCATTGTTTTGGCATGCCGTTGATGAGAGAATCGCGGATAGTTGTGTTCATATTCAGGACACGCGTGCAGAATTATATAAAATGTACTCTGCAGAGGCATCTTGACCGATCTTCAGCAGAAGAATCTCACAGAAGCACTTTCGATAAGTCTCAAGTTTTGCATTCCACCATTCCGTATTTCTGATATTCATGTTGAGATACAGTTAGGCCTTTGTATGATCAGGTTAAACTCTAGAGACCACATCTAATGATGCAGCTAGTTGGTTCAAGGCCAGTCTGGTCCATCTGGCCGACCAATACCGATGTATACCAATCGAACAAAATTGCCTGTTTAGTAGAACGCATGGACAGTTCAGTATGCAGTTAAAGAAAGATCCGAGCATTATTATTTTACCGCTGAAAGAGGACTCTAATGCAGTTATACTGGATAAAACTGATTATATTGCCAAAGTTTCACAAATTATGACAGATAGCTCAAAACTCCGTCTGGATGCTAGACAGAAAGATTTTATTTTATCTGTACATACGGATGTCACAGAATGTATACGGAACCTAAGAAACGGCGGCTTGATCGATAAAAAAACATATGAATACGTACCTAAAGGAACCCGGGTACCCAAGACGTACGTTGGAACCAGTCCAAGCAGAATAATACCCAGTCTGTACTCACTATCGAAAACCAATCGACAATGAAAACAAAGACTCAGCGCGTTGACCCTCGTGTATTAGTATCGACCCTGGAAAATAGAGTGTACAGAGAAAGCACGTCAAGCTAGCGAGGCACGGAGCGAGTTGTGATTTTAGCCCCGGGACGGATATTACAAAATGGATAGCTTGACTAAAACAAAATGTGTGATTGACTGTGACTATCAGAAATACTACTTATTGTAATCGCTACATAGCCCTCCATCAAGAGGCTAGTAAGAATTACCGAGGCCTTCGTTATTGCAGAGAAAGAGAGAGGGAAAGAAAAAAAATATCCTGTCCTTTTTTTGCTGAACACAGTTACCGGGTGATACACATATAGAATAATGATATGGGACAGGGCGGGTCAAAGTTCGGTCAAGAATGGCTGATGCGCCGGTAGGATGCTCTTATTTAGATCATTTCGTCATCAGAAAAATGGTGTAGCAAACAACCTCGTTTTCGGTTACTCATCATCAGGCCAATTTTTCCTGACGACTATCCTGAAGATTATTTAACATTCGGTGCGTTTCTTCTCTATCGCAGCGGGCTGCCCAACCCTAAAAACTCTTGAGAGAAAAGGGGGGTAGGTTTGTCCAATGCTGTACGATAGGTAGTTGGGAGTTGTCTCTCCACGCACCATGTTCGGATAGTCTGGAAAAAGAAAACACCGTGAAGTACCCGCACGACAGGCGGAAAGGGATAACTCACCGTGTCAACGTATCCGGTTGACTAATAATAATTTCACACCTAATTACTTCACGGACATTGTAATTTGGAGTGTCGCTGCCTTTGCTTTCCTCTTCTTCTCGTGATCTTGTCTGACGGTGATAGACTCAAGAAAGACGAGTGTTTACATGCGAATAAACGTGGTCGCGAACAAACACCGTTTTGGTTGCAGACCTGGTAATTCATCAGGCATAACTAAGAGTAAGAAACGTACGTTTTGTTGCTTTTGCATATCAAAATACCTAATAACCAAAAAAGAGTGAGAAAACGGAAAACGATGCTTTTTAACGTAACTAGGCCCAGACATACAGTTACTCAGAAAAGCATCAGTAAGAAAATGGACAGAAAACGACAAGTATGAATGGACGTATATGTTATATCGAAGAAACGTCATTTCCAAAAGTAAGAAATGTTAACATACTCCGCAAAACGTACAGGCTTGCGAAGCTCCCTACCAAGACGATTATGCCTAGAGGTAGAGGGAGCAAGAGTTGGGGTGCGGGAAGTGTCGACAACCGCAAGGGGTTCTGGAGGACGGAAAGTTTTACTGCCGTTGTGAGTTCCAAGCGAGGAACACCACATGTCGGCACAGGCGGCGCGGCTGACGATTCTTCCACAAATACAGGTTTCAGCCTGTCGACAAAGATCACCACGCGTTTGCCGATGCGGCTAACGGTAAAGGTTCTCTTTTCTCTTCCCAGGACATCATAGGGGCCCGTGTAAAGGGGTTGCAGTGGTCGACGCACGACATCCGTACGTAGAAAGTCACAAGTACACGAGGACAGTTTAGCATGCACATGCACAGCTGATGATTGTTCTCTAGGCTGCACCGGGCGTAGCTTTCGCATGTGGTGCGCCAAACGAGCTGTGTAGCTACCGTAATCGTACGGTGTTGAAGGTGCATGAGAGATGAGTTCGCCTGGAAACCTGAGTGTACAACCCAAAATTCGTTCGACTGTAGTAGCGTTTAATTCCTCTTGAACCATGTTGAGTATTCCTAAATGAACTACCGAGAGTGCCTCTTCTCATGAGAGGATTAGCATGGCACTTAGAGCGGCTTTTAGTTGACGATGAAGACGTTCAACCATCCCATTTGCTGCCGGATGGTAAGCCGTAGTACGAATGTGCTTGCATCCTAGCGTATTTACGAGGGCTGCGAAATGTCCTTCAAAGTGTGATCCACGATATGTGATCCCCACTGCTAGGTAATCAAAATGTGCCACCTAAAGTTCCAAGAGGGCGTTCTCTACCGTTGCTGAGAAACAGTTCGGTAGCAATATGGTTATAGGTCATCTTGTAAAGCGGTCAAAACATGTCAAAAGATAAATAGAACCTTCCGAGAGTGGAGAGAGATCTACCAAATCGAAGTGCACGTGGGGGAAAAATGAGGCTGGCAACGTAAAAGTGCCAAGGAGCTCATTGTATGACGGTGGACTTTGGAACGCTGGCATTGGAGACAAGAACGACTCCAATTGCGGACATCGTGGTTTACCTTAGGCCATACGAAACGTTCAGTGACAAGTTTAACTGAAGCGCGTATGCCAGGATGAGACAGGTTGTGCAGTGTATTAAACACTGTGCGGCGAAAAGATGCAGGCACTACAGGGCGAGGTGTGCCCTGGGAAGTGTCGCAGAGGATTGTTCCCTCTGAAGATGTCAGAGGTACTGGTTGGATTGTGAGAGAGCTCTTTTGACGAAGATGCTCGATCTCAGGATCAGTGGCTTGTGCAGCAACCATGGCTGCTCAAATCAATGCCATTGTCAGCAGATGCGCTGAGGTTATGGACGCGTGAAAGAGCGTCAGCGACAGTGTTTTCGGTACCTGAGACATGTCGTATATCAGTCGTAAACTGAGAGATATAGTCCAGGTGCCTAACTTCCCTTGGGGAATGCCTGTCGGATGAAGCGTTTAAAGAGTAGATTAACGGTTTGTGATCAGTGTAAACCGTAAAAGCCCTGCCTTCCACCGAATGCCGGAAGTGATGGATGCCTAAATGGATTGTGACTATTATAAATACTATTTATTATGGTCGCTTCAGGCTTACTGAGAACCCGCATATCTAACATACCTTTGAGTCCTATACTATCGATGGTCAACTCGCTGTCTCGTAAACTAACCATACGGCCCGTCTGATTGTTGAGATCAATATGCAAGAAGATTGCTGAACATAGCCTGAAAGGCACATTTTCATTGATCGTTCTCCTAAGAAATTTAAAACATAAGAACAAGAGAATGATATCTTTTGATGTGAAATCCCTCTTTAAAAACGCTCGACTAACCGAAGTAACATTCACTGTTCATGACTTTGTAACAGAGCATAACATACTCTTTACCATACCATTGTTTGAAATTTGCAAACTGTTATACTTGCACGCCATGAATATCTAGTTTTTATTCAATGGTCATTTTCACCGAAAAATTCATGGTGTAGCAATGGAAAGCCCATTTTGGCCCGTACTCGCTGATATTTTTATAGCGTATTCAAATGACAAGCAGCACCGGTAATTCACTCCACAATGCTTCGTAAGTGGTGTGTTGACGAAATATTTTGTGTGTGTTACTCAAGACGACATGCTGACCAACTCTATGCAGTGCTCAGTGAACTATACCCGAACATTTCGTTCACCACAGAAGTTCAGAAGAATAACAACCTTTTTTATTAGATGTGGTAATCTCTGTTAATGATGATGGATCTATCACGGGAAGAGTGCTCAAGAAGTCCACTTGGACGGGGTAGTATATTCATTTCAAAAGTTTTGCACCAATATCGCTCAAACGTGGTCTCGTTCGAACCCTCTTCAGTAGGATTCGCAGAATTTGCTCACCCGAGATAATCGAGGAGGAATCAGCTTTCATCCACCAAAACACAACGGCTACCCCGCGCGCTTTATCTCGAAATACGCTAGAGAAAGGTCGAAACGGTCAATATCAGAAACAGTGTCCCACAAACTCGTGTACATAACATTGCCATACAACGGTGAGGATGTAACCACCCTCATCCAACGTAGACTAAAATGTGCCCTCAGAGCTGCGTACAACGCGGCAGAATTAAGACTGATCAACCAGATGACATGGCTGCCTTGCACACCGAGGAAAGACCCAAGCAACTCACTCGCCACATCCAACATTATTTATGAATTCACTTGTACTTGTGGAGTCAAGTACATCGGCCGAACGATGAGAACGCTTGGGACACGTGTCTCGGAGCACATTCCAAATGGCTAGTGAACAACAAAACCGGCGCTGCCCATCTTCTATCACACGACATTTGGAAGAAACGGGACATGTAATTCAGGTGGAGAAGGCTTTTCGTGTGTTGTTTCGCCCAATCAATAAACAACTTTACCTTTTGCTGAGACCGTTGCGATACACCGTTACAAACCCTCACTTTGTGTACAGAAGCAAATGGTAGTTAACCTATCACTACCATGGTGTTAAGAGTTTGCAGTCATGAGTTTATATTATTCGTTAAGTGGTTGTTATTATTATTTGAATGTTTTGGTTGTGCCGTTTACATAAGTTTATTTCCTTCTCTTGTCTTAAGCTTCATCTTAGACAACCTATTAGCTTCCGTTTATTTCTGCGTGCCTGATTGTTAGATCGACATTATCCGCATTGGTAGTTCCCTACTCGACCTGTTCAAAATTGGAATTTCTTTGTTTTTACCGCTGCCCATTCTGTGTGTTACTCTTATTACAGCCGACGAATCACCCCTATTCTACATTCACTTGAATTAATGGATGCTTAGTCATCACAGTCCGTACATTGTAACCGATGAGATCGGTTGAAAGATCTCTACAGAGTACAACTTGCGTAATCCTATTCGCGTATTCTATAATCGTCCGTTGGCACAACTGTGTTCATATTATATTATACTTATCTTCATGCAGCTGTCAACTCAACCATGGATGTATATATTTCAGCCTATTCATTCACTTCCGGGGTAATTATGCTTTCGAGGTTTTCATTGGAGAACGTAAGTTGGCTACATCAGCAAATATATTCTTCAGAACAGAAACAACACTTCATGATGTTCGACAAATGTAAAATGGGAGTATCTCACAGAAGAATAATCCTGGTGGTAAGTGTGGATAAACGCGTCACCATTGGGTTGACATGATAATTTCGGGCTTGTTCGACATCCTGAATACCAAGTTCGCTCACACCCATAGTCGTAAATGCACGCAATCCGTCCGTACCTTGAATTGGTATTAATGTATAGCACCTACTTTGGAGGTTTACGTAAGTTCCACTATCAACTATCAGGCCTTTCTAAAATAACACTCCTCCGGTTACCAACAGTCACAACTTTATACTGCTGTAGTGAGGTTGAGCGATCGCTCTACATTACTCAAGCTATTACTAGTCAGCAATGAGGCATGAGCATGTATTTGAATATTGAAGTAACCAGGTGGGGAAATATGGAAAGAAACACTGGAGTGCAGTTTGGCATGAAATGGTTACTCGATGAGTACAGGAACTGGCCTTTGGCAACCGTGACTTTGTGGGACTAATGTTAATCACAAGTGAGTGGGTTTGTTTGTTGTCGTGTCGAAGTGTATAGCCCATTTATTGATTTTCCGAACAACCATTCATTGTGCCTTGCACGTTCTTCGCTTACAACATCTCCCTCGGATGACATCTGTTTTGTAACATGTGATTGTTTCTTTTAACGCTGGTTTAACTAAAGATTCGTGGGCACCGCGCCTAGGCGGCCAACTAACTGTGGGTGAACGGGTGAACGTCGAGGTTAGTTTTGCACCCTCTTCGATGGGTTGGAAAATAATAACCGACATTCAGAGAATGTTCATAGTGAGGATGGATATCGACATCAATTAGTTGGGTGCTGAAACAGATAAGTTGTGAGATAATATCGCAGGATTACTTGTGAAGCATTTTTTTTAGCCTTATAACAACATCCTGTGACGTACGTCTTTTTAAATTCAACAGTGAAAGCACATTCCTGGTGGTCTTATTCTTGTAGGACAGTCACATTTGACGTATACTCATTAGCTGCTAACAAGTTATAACTATTTACGATAGAACCTCACACTATTTAGAAGGTATGGTTTTCTACTTTGCAATAAATGACCAGTCTGCGCAAAATTGCATTGGCAGACGGCTTAATATTTAGGAGACACTGTTTTCGTGGACGGTCCCGTTTTCTTTCATCAGCTATACATGCATCATCATATGAACGGAGTATATTATTTCATTTGGTGTAATTAACCCTGCAGCATGGCGTCCAAAACAATTCGAGTCACTGAAAACCAACTGCGTTACTCTTTCCACAAGTCCAGCGCGAGTGCCCACAATGACATGCAGACACTACATGTAGGCCAACTCAACAGTGGGGAACAACTTGGGACAAATAGCCAGTGATTGACAACGTTCAAAGATGAAACTACACGTATTTTAAAATAAAGAGTCAAGAGTAGTTTCTGAGTTGGTTGCAAGGTAAAATTTGGTTGCTAACAAGTTATAACTATTTACGATAGAACCTCACACTTTTTAGAAGGTATGGTTTTCTACTTTGCAATAAATGACCAGTCTGCGCAAAATTGCATTGGCAGACGGCTTAATATTTAGGAGACACTGTTTTCGTGGACGGTCCCGTTTTCTTTCACCAGCTATACGTGCAGCATCATATGAACGGAGTATATTATTTCATTTGGTGTAATTAACCCTGCAGCATGGCGTCCAAAACAATTCGAGTCACTGAAAATCAACTGCGTTACTCTTTCCACAAGTCCAGCGCGAGTGCCCACAATGACATGCAGACACTACATGTAGGCCAACTCAACAGTGGGGAACAACTTGGGACAAATAGCCAGTGATTGACAACGTTCAAAGATGAAACTACACGTATTTTAAAATAAAGAGTCAAGAGTAGTTTCTGAGTTGGTTGCAAGGTAAAATTTGGTTAGACCATCAGCCGATCACGAGATTCAACGGGTAATGTGACAGGTATGTGCTTAAGGCGTTGAGCTGAGCGATGATCTGCGCAACCAATTAAACGTGTCGTTTGCTCCGCATGGCGAGAATGCAACGTTCACGGGGCTGGTCAGTTTTAGAGGACCAATAAAATGTTGGCGTTATTCATAGTGCCGATTGGTCAATCGCCAAGGTGAATGTTAAGAACGATCATTCCCACAGTAGCACAATCAATGAAAAGCGTTGTGGTATGGAGCAGTTTGTTAAATGCCATCTCTGATCATCATTCTCATTTGTTTCGTGGTCGAAGTATGGCGTCCGAACTACGAGCTGAAAAAGCGGGTTTTGCTCGTGAAGTGCAGCAAAAGCTGACCGAGAAGTACGATGGTGCTGAAGCAGCAAAGACTCTCCGTTGGTTCCATGTGTTGCGCGCACCAAATAACCTTCCAGAGAGGTTTACAAAAGCTATTGAAAAGATTCCAAGAGACATTCAGAACGTTAGTAGGGAAGCCTATGCCGGTTATCTACGTGATGGACTTGCATTTGGTTATCTCATGGCATGCCTGGATCCCAGTGTCGCTTCCCGCCTCGAGTCAGCGAAGACGTGGCAAATTTCCGATAAAACCGCCTTTGAAACATCCCGTCAGCGTGATAGGATTGGTTTGTTTCTGCGATTTGCTTCAGAACTCGGGGTTACCAGTACATTCCAATTTCAAACTGACCAACTATTTGACAACGACAACCTCAATCAAGTTGTTATATGTCTCAGTCAGGTCGGTGTTGAAGCGCAAGCAAAACCAGGCTTCCCTGGTCCCACTGATTTTTGGATGCAAAAACATAAAGAAAACAAGCGAGAGTTTACTGAAGAACAGTTACGCGCTGGTGAAGGAATCATTGGACTTCAGATGGGTACCACAGCCGGGGCAAATGCATCGGGTGTTACGTTCGGTGGACGGCGACACATAACGGACACATTCTAACAGGTGTGCCTGCACAATTATCAAGAGTTATCGGCCCTTTCTGTTTGACCACGTGATTTATATCGCCAAACTTTACGTCATACTAATTCGCTGATCACTGTATGATGTTGAGCCGTATTATTCATTTTATGCATTTTTCATAATGTAGTTTTTATAATTTGAATGAATTTAAACAGTGAGATCAGTACTTCAGTTTTGAATGAGACAAACGAATTCTCCCACTTAGCGTCACCTGACCAATTTTTTATTACTGACTTGGTTGATGACTACTTGTCGTAGTTCGCGAGGTAGTCTGCGAATTTTCCGTAATCTATAGCTAATCAACATTTCTTGGCTGAAATGTTCCGATGTCTGATCGGTGCAGCAAAAGTTAAATAAAAACACGGTTTCCACCTCAGTGTTCTCACGTGTTAGGGTCAAGGCATTTAAGGTGCTTAGTTGAACGTGATAATAGGTTAACTTTCACCGAGAACATCAAATGGGACAAAATAGCCATATGTTGTAGTCCCGTGGCGTTTTCCTCAAGTTGTCCAGTCCGCTGAAATCGTTTTCTTCATTCTGTCCATCATTTGAATGGTTTATGACGATGTCCGGCTGGAAAAGACTTATAAGCAAGCTATAGGAAAACCTTACGAACGTTGTATATTAGCAAAACCATGGTGGTTGGTCCCTTAGTTCTAACGATGAACTGTACATTTATTTTTCAAGATGCCCTCCCTTGTACTTACAGAAACTAACATGTTTTTAGTTATACGAGTTTAACAGATCTTGACTCTGGTATTATTATTATTATTATTATTTTTGACATCAATCTCACGGTGTGCCATACAGAAAACTTAGAATAAGGACTTTTGTTTAGTAACCCAAGGCGTACAACTATGCATAGGTAGACGGTCAGGTTGAAATGGAATCCAACACATGGTGACTGCTTATAAGAAACATATGTGGATAAAAAATGGCATAGTGTTACAGCTTGTTCTAGCAGGTATCGGGTTTCATTTAATCCATAGGACAAACAAAACTTTTTGCGCAAAATCGCCGATTAGTATTGCGTCTTCGATATATGAAGTGATTTACTTTCCGTCATTATGTTTCGATTAGGTTTGCTTTCGTCTGTACAATAAATGCATACTTGTTACCTAACTCAGTGTTTTTTTAAGTAACAAAGTGCTATCAATCGCTAGGCTCCTTAATGTTATAGTTAAAGCGTTTACATCGTCCGATGTTAGACATCAGACGATATGCTTGATCCAGTGAGGAAGCCTGACCACTAACAAACAGTCCAAACTTGAACGGTAGCGTTTGGGTCAGGGGGTTAGAACATGCCATCGTGGACTTAGTAACAACACATTTATGATTAAGCTATTTCAGTCAGAGTTGTCGCTGGGTGGACTCCACGTCGTTCACAGATTTCTCACGGACTATCCACGATTTATCATTGTTTTTCTTAACTGTTGTGCTTCTTTGTTCCATTGTCTGAAGACGATCAGCGTGATGCTGATGAGACCCAACAGTGCCGAAACAGTTATCTAGCCGTTCAGGGATGGTCACTGAGACCAATTGTTTGCACGAAGTATCTTGTTCAAGCCTGCATTAATTAAGACTCCAAATAAACCCGTTTTCGATCCGGCACTGCAACCATAATGTGAACTAATCATATTCAACGAGCACGTGAAATTACGACCAGGTTGTATGTTGCAAATAACGTATGCCCTTCTTATCATGTGTTGCAGTCAAACTGAAATGTCAGTAGTAAATTGTGTAAACTAAACTAAACATTTATTCACATGTCGTGTTATCTGAGGTGACTTGGGCAGCGATGCAGCATCTTCCTTGGTCGACCGTGCTGTACCCACACGCTGTCTCTTATAACGGCGATCGATCGGAATTTTCAATGTGATGCTAACATAACTGTTTTACTAGGCCTGATCAAAAGAACGTCAATCGAACCGACTGAATGAGTTACGACTTGCTTATGCGTAGGCGCAGTGCGTGCACATTTTACGTACTCCGCCTGTCCTTTGGACAGCTCGGAGTTGAATGAACATGTTGGATGAACCCAGTTGTGTCAGTTTGTTAGTACGTAGGTGTAGCCTGTGTTTCAGCGACGCTTGTAAGTTGACTGTCAGTATGCATATGAGCTACACTGCGGATGGAAAAGCTGGCCTTAGCGAAACGGTCCGTTAGCGCAGGCCGTATTCGCTCTCGCTGTCGTTGCCATTTTCATTGTCCGTTTTATGTAGTACTCAAGAGAAGGCATTTTGTACAACACTGAGTCAAGCCCATTTGAGCATCGGCCCGATAGATTGTATTGTGGTTAATATCAGGTTGTGTGACAGTGAGTATCCCATGGCTAACATGCACTGCTTTCAATGCATACTGTTTGTTATGTCGTTCATTTTCAAGTGACTTGTTCTGACTGGCTCGTTACTCTTTGCCTAGTTGAAGGTGTTCCACATGGATTACATTAAACATCAGTTCACTAACATTAGTTTATTACACACAGATAGCAAGCTTTCACGTGAGCAACCCCCTGTATCTTCTGGCACAAATCCCTAACACGAGTTTATCTGTTACTATAGGACTGTTCTGATAACTTATAGGCAAGTTACACATATATTTCTGTGTCGACTAAGTTACTTCCAAACCTGAAGTAAGGCTTTTTCGGCCGCCCATTAGCAATATAAGTAACTAATCTGGCTTTTTAAAAACAGTACGTATATAACCACAGTGGAAACCTGCGAGCATGTCCCCGCCGATCACTCATCGACAGCTGGTGAGTTTGATGTTTACTCGGTTTGGACCAAAGCTGACAGACTTGGACATAAACCATACGTTTTCCCGCTCCAGAAAGGGCATTAAATTCAAGTCCTCCATTAGTTGGAGCGTAGTAATGAATCTTCCCCTAGTCTGGGCCGAAAACCGAACATATACCCTGAGTTTGCAAGATCAATATGCAAGCCAATACTCAAATGAGTCGTGAATTAACAGTTAATCAGAGAAGCGTGTGGTTGGTGTTCACATCGTCCGGTCATCGTCCGAATGGACGCAATAGCAGTTCTGTTGACTCATATTGATAACCTTGCACCTAAGCTCCCCAAACCGTGTTTTACTCACAGATGTCATTGTAGCGGCTAGCAGAAGCAGGTCGCTTTGGCTAAGTGGGACTCACCGGATGTTTTCGACCACGTATACATTCACAATAACAGCCGCATGCCTCAATCAAAACCAATCATTTTGTGAGCGCCGCTTATTATGTGTATTCACTTTTGGTGTGTAGCCCTCAGTTCGATTACATTCGGTTGACATTCTAATGTATAAACTGAAATGGAAACGATTTCATTTTACTTAATGTCACATGGCGACGCTCAAATGCACACTTTGCCGTTCAGTTATGCTTGCTACCTTCTGTGCTTAAAAGTGATCGCTGAACTTCCGTTTCCCAAAACACCCTGACATCAGTGAGTTGCTCCACTTTAATGAATCGTCGTTTTATACTCTCTACGGAAGTTTGAGTGTATCCGTGAATATTGTATTCGGCACTTCCCTTTTTCTACATTTCTGTGACCAATCACTCTGGACTATTTCTTTGCATCTGCCAAGGACCATCTGTCAATTTTAGTTAAACACGTGGGGGCTTTTGGTCATTCTGATATGACTGAGTAGGATATACACCACAGTGAGCAAATAATTTTAAGCAATGTACCGGCCGTTCAAGTTTTAGGTAATCGACGAATTGTCCTAAAAATGTGTGGGTCGTGTTTACTTGAACAGATATCCAAATTTTGGTATCCAAGTGTGACTAACTGGCAACAGTTTAAGCTAAGGCACTCCTCCATGTACTGCTAATGTGATAAATGGATTGAGAATAACACAACGTTATGAGCAAGTTGTAATACTCTACGTTTCAACCACCTCGGGTGGCCTTCCTCAGGAGTGTTGTAATCGAAATCACATTAACAAAGGAACAGAGGTCACGTGAGATTTGCCGTGGTTAGGTCAATCTGCGTTGCATCTGAATTGGTTGGTCGAATCGTTTGCCGAGTAGGTGGGGGTGAGATTGATGTAGATAAGATTCGTCTGTGTCTGGTGTTGTTTATCCATCCACGCCACACTGCAGACAGGGGTTTGCTATCATTGCGATTAACACAAGCGTGTTGTGTGTAAATGGTGAGAGCTTCAGCGCAGCAGCGCTCCGCATGGGAAGGCAGACCCTTGTGAATCACTCGAGCTTGATCGAAACTTACGTTGTGATTCTCTGACAGTGCATGTAGTGCGATGGCCGAATCTCTCTCTAGCTTCTGAAGTTGGTATGCGTCTTTAGGAGGAAACCTCGTGAGGAAGGCCACCCGAGGTGGTTGAAACGTAGAGTATTACAACTTGCTCATAACGTTGTGTTATTCTCAATCCATTTATCAATAACATGTTAAACACGACGCCCAAACTGTTTGACTTCATTCGTACTAAATTTGGTGCGGATATCTTACTACCGCTAATGTGCTTTCTTGTATAATTTTTCACTTTTTTATATTGACTGGGTATTCCTTAAAAACAATATTGCTGTGAGGTGAGTTAATTTAGCTCTTTTGCATGCATTTTATTTCAGGTTACTTCATTAAAAACGTTTTGGACACAGCAGCATTTACAATTGTACTTCGCTTGCTTGTCAGTTCTGTCTGGTATCGCTAAAACAGCCAACATGTTGTGAGATTTACTTCGTTAACACCTTATACGTGGTACAAAAGCATTCCCTAATTGAGGTTTCACGCTACATAACTGACCGTATTTTTTAGTTAGCTCAGCTTGAAACAAACCGTGTATTCAGGAATCGTCATGATAATAAAATGCAACAAATATGAGAACAAATTGTGTTTTTTCTCCTTTATAAGAGACTATTCACATCGGGTGAACTAACTGTGAAGTTTAAACTAAATGATGTTGGCAAGGTTGAACCAACGTATTACTGTGAATGTCGCAGATTACGGGTCAGTCGTGCAGAGATAGGGGTTAATGCTACTTTCCCTTTGCTGATGCTTTCAGAATCGGGTATAGGCAGATTAAGTTCTAACCTTGAGGGATATTATCAGTGGGATAATTTGGATTTGGATTTCAATGTTTGAGTGAGAGGCACGCGATAAGGGTACACTGGAATGTTCAACTCAGCTAGCCGCTATGTACCCGAGAAACCGTACCCGTCTTACATCATGGTTTTCTCCTGTGATTCTGAGGGCCTTTGTCACCAAATCGTCTGTAATGTTCTGTCCCCTCATTTAATTACTTGAACATTTTCCAGTCAGTTTTGTTTTGTGCCAAAAGCTTTTTTGTTTGAAGTTGCACAGCACCGATTATCACTGTTGTCGATTGCTCGAAAGTAATCTCAATTCACCATCTAATGAGAGAATTTGATTCATAGTACGATTGTTTTTCTGCCTCTAATGTCCGGTTCGTGTCGCTATCTAGTACAGTCAGTCAGAGATATTTGTAGTAGCACGTTCTTCTCAAACTGTCGAGATTGTTGAGCCAGTAGCTGAACGGATATCCCTGGAATTTTCCAGGAAGAACGCTTGAAAGGACAGAATGACTACATACTATCAGTGGCCTGAGGACAGATCACACGGTTATTTACAAAAATACCTCACGCCACTGATGAGGGAACAAATGAACCGTTCTTTGTAAAAGCAGCCGAACGTGTTTGAGAACATCACATTTTTAATAACAGAATAGAGTGTCGCACAGAAGACGCTGCCAGGCCTGACACCTATCCAGCAATGGCTTACAAATCCGTTTCCCTTGGGACAGCAACTTCAATCAAAATATTCCACCCTCAATGATGTACTTTTAAAAAGTAACAGTTTATATTTAGGACAAACGCCTTTGTGCCTCCGTAGGGCAGTTCAGCGTTGAGCAGCAAAGCGACAGATCATTTGAGCGAGTCCATGGCTCTAGAGTCATTCGTGCGTATCGAGACGCAAGAATGAATTATCGCATGACTGTTGGTCTACAGTCATATGGACGATTTAAGTGCCAATCTATCTAAACGTCTTGAACTGACAAATTTGGATACCGAGTTACCGGAGTTCTGAAGCCTTCATGGAATGTAGTCAAATGATGGTAATTATGGTACTATACAACTATCACTTATAATTTATTTTGAAAAACAACTTATACAAATTCCCTCAATGAAAGAGTAAGCAGCGGCACCAAAAATAAGCAACAAGGGTATTGACCAGAGGAAATTCCAAGCAAGCTGACTGACAAGTATAGGGCACTGGGTCGTTACTAACACTAACCAATTGACAAGCCTTTCCATAGAAGTAGCGAGTGTAGATAATTCCATAGTCAACAAAGCAAAGTGTTTTGCCTGATATGTTCAAAGTAGAAAGGAAAGAAAGACATTTCAGAGCCAAAGGTGCTCCAGGGCACCAGAGTGTCAACGCAGCGAAGGCTCGAGCATTAGGACAGAAAAATCCCCCTTCACAGAGTCTTCAAGAATATTGGCAATAGCGTTCGTCAGGTTCTTCATATACATGTGTTGTGGGTTTTGACAGGACCCAGTAGGTGAAGATCAGTGACTGCATAGATGGGCAGTTCTAGTCGAATTATAGCAGTACATGGGAAAGGAAACATGATTCCACGAAATGTGATTACTTTAGCAGTATGGAAGATTAAGTCTACGCGACTTCCCCGTGTATGGAGGACCCACTAATGGCAGCATTGTGAGGGTCGATCCACACAGCTCGGCTTTGGTCGTCATCAATTATATTAATATCAAGTACCGAAGATTAGTCGTCACTAGCCGCGATAACGTCGGGTTTGATGAACGAGCTCGCCGTTGGTACTCGTAGCTTCTCGAAGACTGCGTAGCCCAGATTACGCAGCCTTTTCGCCAGGATCCTTCGCCAAGCGGTTGTGCCGAGCACAAGTGCACATCGTGGATGATCCAGCAGGACTGGAGAAAATGTGAACGAGGCTTTCTGGTTGACCGCAGTTTCCACAGAAAAGAACTGAATGGTCACTTCGGACACCTCCAGACTTTTCGAGGTTAGTTCATAAAAGGCTGCATTAACTATGGGATAGCATAAATAATGACCCTCGGAAAAACGCATTATGGATAAAGCAGCCAGAGACTGAACAGTGGAAATCGGCACTCGACAGCCCACGACCACGACAGCCCAGAGTATGGTAGACTCTTCCCGTTCACACCGCATGAGCCTTTCCTTGTTCGTCATCGTCGCACCTTAAAAGCCGTACCGGAACGTTAATTTTTTCCATGATGGGGCCGAACGAATCGTTTTTGACCACATTCCTTAGAACTGGACATAAACTGGAGAGCAGTCTTTTTACTCGCGATCTGCGTGAAATGGGAATAGTGTTGGACAAACATGGAATGCCAAGACTGCCGAGACGACCTCGGGTGTGTATTTAGCTGGTTGGTGCGTCGTTGGGAAGGCACAGCCACTGCCGAGCTAACTGGTGAATTGTACATTCTATAACTTTGAATGTGCTTCAGTGAACTCGAC